>QLNU02014769.1:0-24536 GCA_006491805.2 Dysdera silvatica | reverse complement strand
TACTAGCTCACAGTTGAATTTTCTTATGTCTTCTTTCATGCTTTTGCGCAGAGTTTTACAAAGTTCTATGTACTCAATCCTGGAACTGGTATTTTGATTGTCCACCTTCATATCTCTTCGCCTTTTCATGAGCTGTTTCGTCTTCTCAGATAATTTGCTATTGTGCTTTTTACAGGTTACACCACCAATTTCCCCAGCAGTTTCAACTATTGTCTTAACAATGTTTTCATTTGCTTCTGAGATATCAATTTCTTCAATAAGTCCTTCCAGTGCAGAAAAGCGATTTTTTAATTCCAACTTGAATGCCTCGGTATTTACTTTCAGTTTCATTAGATCCACCCTCTTACTTACTTGTTTCCTAATGAGCTTCTGTCGTTCTAATTTAGTATTTAAGTGCACTTTACATCTCACCATTCGATGATCACTTCCAGTATTAAATCTGTTCAGTACGCTGCAATCTTCAATAATTGATTTCTTGTTTGCCAGGATATAGTCAATTTCACTAGTTCCCCCATTTGGGTGTTTCCATGTCCATTTTCTTTGCGGTTTCTTCTTAAAAAATGAATTCATGATGCTAAGGTTTTCAGCTTCTGCAAATTCGATGAGTTGATCGCCACGTTCATTCCTTTCCCCATATCCGTATTTACCAACCGATGTCTCTCCTTGTTCCTGTTGTCCAATTCTTGCATTGAAATCCCCCATGATGAGCTTGATATGTTGTTTCCCTTTGGTGTGTAACTCTTTGATTTCTTCATAAAATTCTTCAACCTCTTCGTCGGTATGGCTTGATGTTGGTGCATATACCTGTACTATTTGAAGTTGGTATCGCTGGGTTAGTTGAACAACGAGCCTCGCTGCTCGATCTGATGTACTTTCAACTTCCAGAAGACAGTCTTTAATTCTTTTGTTGATTAAGAAGCCAACACCACTTGTTCTTCCAGTTTCCGTTCCTCTATAATAAAACAAATGTCCACTTTTAAGTTCCACCAACTCTTCACCTTTTCTTCTAACTTCACTGAGTCCTACAATGTCCCATTTGATCTTGTCTAGTTCCTCTTCCAATTCCTGAAGTTTTGCAAAAGCAAATAAAAGATCGCACTTTCTCCTGTAGTCCGTGGGTTTGGTTCCCAGGCCGTAAGTTCGGTTTTTCCCGCATTTTTATTGCTACCCGCTTTTTCACGAGCGAGTGCTTCCCCCAGCCATAACTCCCAATTTCTTTCAGCGCCCATTTTGTGAATTATTTTGTATAAATTTTGTATGTTCCATTTATTATTATATCTTACCGCGATTAACATTAGTATGTGCAGCTGTGGATATAATAACTAAAAACTCGGGGACTTTTGATCGCCGCAGGGGTCCAGTGGTGATAGCAAATAACACATCGGTCTGTCGAGCAGGTTTCGGCTTTCGGTTCCATCCACTTGGTTGCGTGTTGGTGTATTGTAGTTTCAAAGTCGTGTTAAGCGGTTTGACCCGCCCCGTGACGCCTACCTTAGTTTAGAACGTGGAACACGTCCGAAATCTACAGTTTGTCCCATCTGAGATGAGATTCACGACTTTACGTGATTTCCGAACCTCAGTATATTGTCATAACTAAGCTCACAGTGAGTCGTACCATGCCCAGTGAACTCCAAGGATTATAAGCTTTGTGTTCAATTCCGAAGGGGTAAATCTTTACAATTATCCCGGTCTCCAAGCCCCTTTCGTCGCCAAAACTCATGCTGTACTCTTAAAATTGAATCCGAGAGCTGTAAGCACTACGGCTGCGCGTGAATCTCAGCGTACGCAAAGCCGGGCTTGTATTTTGGAACGTCGCCAAACTAATCTCTAGGCGGTGGCCATTGTTTCTTTCAGACGCAAGGGGATTTTTTGAGAACCAGTATTTTTCTTGAATCGGTGAAAGCCTCGTGGGGGAGGGGGGTGTCCCACATCCCCGCTACAAAAAAGAAAGAAATAATAAAAAAAAAAAACTCTCCTCTGTACATACAACGATTGTTAACGTCGATGAAAATAAGCAGGACGTACTGACGCAAGAAAACGAAACCCCCATAATGATCATATTCCGACTTCAGCAAACTTCATGCCACAACATCAGTGAGTTTTTTTTTTTTTCAAAACATTTTGAAAAATTTGCGACTCGTAAAACGTAAATCCATAATGTCGTCATTCGAGAAGGACTACCAGAGAAGCAAGTTAGCGCCGTTGGCGACCGGGATAATTGTAAAGAGTGGCCGCTGAAGGTTTGCTCCAAGTCTTGGGAATTAAATCTGGGACGAGAAGTTTTAGAAATTATGATTTAAAATTTTGCACATTGTCCGAAAGTTCTTGAGTGCTCGTGGGCTTTTCGTCCTGTTTTATTTATTATCGGCGTTTGCGCGTTTTCCAGGGCTTTTAGGAAATTAGGCATTTAACGGATTTTGCCAGGAGGTTAAATGAAGGTGGAGCACAAGCTAACGTTCTTAAAAGAACTTTGGAAACCCAGACACGATAATATCCGTTTGGCACGCGACGTAACGACATGATTCTTGTTCAGAGGCGTATGCGTTTTACACCAAAATCGTTAGGCTCTTTCGCGAAAATAATTCCTGTCGTTCAAACTATGTTTTCGAAAAGATAGTGCGAATGTTTTAAGAGTGTATTTATAGCCTTCTTAAAATAAACTCGATTTGCACACACACACACGCGAAATGGGATCTTGAGCCATTTGTATGTAGTAAATTCATTTTAATGGCTAAGTTTTCCAAGCGGGCATTGTATGTAAAACGTGGACATGTAAAATAGACAATGTTTCTTTTACCAAATTTCTAAGAATAACCATTCAACATGGCTTAAAATAGAATATATACAGATAATATTTGTAAAAAGATTAGTGGGAAATATCGGTATATATACTGAGAACTTGTGGATATTTTTTACCCATGTAAGGTATTAAATACTCTATATTATACCTTTATATACACACACAATTATATTACTGTGCACATGTATTGGGTCCGACTCCATCATGTCATATCAACGCATTACAGTTCTCTAAAAAAATATTAAAGTACATAATAAACGTATATATATATATTCTAAAGAAAGTCCTGGGATTATGACTTTTTTAAAACATACATAATTATAAACTTGGCTTATTTATGTTTAATGTAATATACTATAATAGTCCCGTAAGCAGAATGTACGAATGTACGACGCACGTTGCAAAACAAACAGTTTCACTGCGGAACAATCGTGAAATGGATCAATCTTTTTCTGTCTTAAAACAAATAAAGAAAAAAAAAATCAGCATTTCTATTAAAAAAAGAATTTACGTTTTATAGAATTTAAAAATGGATATAATATATATATATGCATGCATCTCCTGCAGAACGTTTTTTATCAGATGAAGGCTTGTTGCAGAACATTGCAAAACATTTTGCTTTGGGGATGACACCACCACTCCAAATTTAATTCACTTGGATTTAAACTCTCGTGCACATAATACCAGAAGTAAAAATACTTAGAACTCCAAAGGCTAGAACTAAGTAAAGACAGTGGTGTAGCCAGAAAGGCGGAATGGGGGTTCAAAAATTAGTATGTAAAATTTTGACTGTGTGCACCTTTTCATCTCATTATAGCGAACTCTGTTACAAATTTATAATGCATTTCGGTGTTAACTTACGTATTTTAAATTTGGTTGGGAATTTATTTATTCACGATTCAAAGTACCTGTAGGTGGCGCTTAAATCACAGACCCAAAGGTGAAAACATTCCCACGTGTGCCTATATCTATGAGGTGCAGATTAGATTTAAAAAAAAAAGGTTTTGAGCACTATTTTTTTTTTATCACACAATTTAAAAAAACAAAACTTATTGACTCTACTATTGCATATTGCGATGGGGGGGATTACAACCCTTAAACCCCCCCCCGTGGCTACATCTATGAGTGATTAATATAGGTTATATTGGAATTAAACTGTGGAATGACCTGCAGTGCCATCTCGTGGGAATTAGCTTCTCCAAATTTAAACATTTGTATAGACAGTATTTTACATAATTTTAATTTGGATATAGTTGATGTGACTCACTGATTTATTTTGATGTCACATTTTTCGCTTTGTTTTTTTTTCCCCTACTTAATTTTTATTATTTTGAGTTCAATCACCTTGTCGGTCTTTTGTCAATTGATTTCCCGTTGGAATATTATGTAATTAATATGCATTTGTTTAACAAATTGTGTTCTAACAAATAAACTATATTGTATTATATACAATACAATAAAGTATATTGTATTGTATGTTCAAAGAATGCTTAGTGATCTCGTTTACACAGTAGGACCCACTCATAATAAACCCGCATTTAGCGGGAAAATATGGATTGTGTTTGGTATAATGATTAAGTGCTATATATACAATTTAGGCTAATCGCTTTTAGCGAACAAGACTTCTTCGTGACGTTGACTAACATTTTATACGGTGTGTTACAGAAAAGTATGTGATGTATACTTTTTCTTTCACTTCGTCATTTTCCCATGCTCATATGGGGTTGGCGTTATGATCTTTTACTTTTCCCGCGTGACATGTGATTCATACATTTTTACATATTTGGCAGCGAGAAGAGGATCCGTGGGTAATTACCCCGGTCTGGTGACAAGAAAAACCACAGAAAGAAGCTATTTTTTTACTAAGCTTCGCATAGGGCATGTGTGTCCACCTCTCTCTCATCAACTTTTTTGGTGGGGAGGTGCACTCTTAATGTGTAATACCTGTAGTGAACCTCTGTTTTGCATATTTTGCAAAGGTTTCAATCTTTGCATTTCTCTGCATTTAAGCGAATTTACTTAAACCTGAGAGATATGTGTTCAACTTTTTTGACCACAATACCATATTTAAAAATTTGTCTGGTATTCAATCGTACAAAAGCATCCGATTTTTTTTTCCCCGAAGTCTTCCCCCCCCCCTTTTTTCCCCTTTCTACAAGCTTTTAATTTTATGTTGCATCTCATGTAATTTTATACACCTTTTTTGGCGCTGCAATGTTCTTACGCTCTAAAAATCCAATTAAACAACCAACTTGACGATGACCATTCCTCGCCCATCCAATCCGTCCGTCTGTCTGCCCGCCAACATGGTCGTACAGGCGAAACCGCATATATGCAAATGGATGCATCAACGAAATCCTTTATATATAAGCAGGTTTTACATAAAAGCGGTATTCTCTGAACTATAGCGTGGAAATAATTTGCTCATTAAATTTTTAATGAATTTTATTATTAAATTAGATATTCTTATTTCTAATTTTATAAATCATACACATTATTTCAATATTTATAATGCACAGTACTATTAATAAATCTATTAATAAAAATAACAGGAAGTAATGTAGTACTTACAAAAACACATGCACTGTATTTGTGGAAAACAGTGGACAAATTACAACCATATTCTTTTGTTATTTATATCTTTGTCTTATTATTTGATGTCAAAAAATTTAAAATCGCCAACTTTTGATCAATATTTAAGCAAATTTGTCGTTTCTTTTCATCTGCTAAGTTCACAATGAATATAAACAGAAAAGTGCAAAGAAGAAAGGAAAAAACTTGCAAATAGACTAAGAATTTTGTAGACCAATAAAACACGTGACTTGTAATTCGCTGCGCCAATTACAAAACCAAGATTTGTTAGTGATTTCAAACACATGCATATTATGTACGTTGGTATGTGTGATTTTTTGTACGTGGGACTTGTCTAATGTAATGCATAAACATGTCTTTACAGATTGTATGTCTAGTGTGATAAATAAAATCTATTTATTTATTATTATTAGAAAGCGGGGGGGGATGCTTAAACAAAGCCATAAATAAGCTGGTATGTGACACTTCGACAAGGGTTGACAGCTATTTACGAGGGGGAAAGCCAAACCTTAAAAATAGGATTGCCAGCTACACTTTTACTATGGATGAAAACTTGTTCATAAAGTTTGTTTGCATATATTAAGTTTAAATTCTATAATAAAACATTCGTTTGACTTCAAAAATATTTGCATGTATGCGGTTTTCTCATGTATAAAATCGCAATTAAGCTGGTTTAGATAACATTAAAAAGATAAGAGAAAATTTGAAGCTCGATATTTTTGGTATATATGCGAGTTGCATATACGCAGCTTCGACTGTATTTTATTTCTAAGCCATGCAATACATCAAAATTTAGCGTCTTCAAGGAAAATTTAGCTTTTATTTCAGATGTCAAATCCGCGAATAAATTATTTAAATGAGGACGACGAAATAACGCGCATTAAGTTGTAAGTCATAATACCGCTTTTGTTGAAATGGCAATGCCATAAATTTCAATGAAAATAAAAATCTATGGGTTTTGTATCGTCAAGGTCTTCCTCGTGAAGATATCAGTTTTTTGTTTTTTGTATTTTTTAACTCGGCAGTAAGGTAACGGTAGCGTGCGGCATTATCTAATCTGCTGACAGTCGGCTTCTTTCTTTGACGCGTATGTGTGCGCCAAAAGGGCATAATCCTGTTACGTTGTCCTTTTCGAAACACATCGTCGTCACTTTCTCGGTTTTCATACGTTCGCGGTGCGTACACCAATCGTATACAGTTTTGTCGTTTTTTATTTAAATCAACTTCGATACCATGTTGTAACCATGACGACAAGGAACATGGCCACACGCTGTATCAGGTATTTTGCCTTTGATTTATCTTTCTTTTGTTTCAGTTGTGAGTTACCATTTCGCTGAGGCAGGAAGTTGTTAATGAAAAGGTGCATTGGTTCTTGCGAGAGAGGCACGCGGAAATCCAGCAAAACAGATCCAGGCGATAAGAAAATGGGTTGGAATTACGTAGGAGGGATTTGAAGGCCCCTTCTCCATAATACAGTTGTGCTCAGTTGTGACAACCTCGATTGTACCGACATCTATAATAGGCTATCTATATAGGCTATAATAGGCATCTATTATAGGCTAATACATTAAAATGGTGTCCCCCAGGAGCGCCACAAAAATAGCGTTATTTTGCCCTGGTCATGACCATAGGCGTAGCCAAAGGGTGGTTTTGTGGGTTGTAACCCCCCATCGCAATGAAATTTTGTATATTTAACATAGGAATATATGAGTTGTAGCTTTATGACCCTCCATCCTTGAGCCTATAACTCCCCTATGCACTTTCTGTCTCATCGTCTATGTTCACGATGACTTAAGTTTCCCAGAAACTCGGGAGATTTAATGTAAATAAGTCACCTTTATCTATTTCAATATGGGGTAGGGGGTCATTTTGTACTTCTTGTACATGTTTCTCAGAATTTTGTTTTCTGTTTTGCTATATTTATAATTGTACGTTAAAATTATTTCTTGGTTACTGCAGCAGTGTTTCTCAAAATTATTCCGCTGTACTCCCCAGGGTTTCCACAAGCAATTTGTGAAACATTTTCGAAATTTAAAGAAAATTGCAAATTCTGTATTCCACCTCCCCCTCCCCCCAAATATAAATAAGCCTCCCAAAGAAAGGGAGCTGGCGCATCGGGTGATTTGATGCCATCGCACCACGTGGTGACATTCACCACTGTTTAAAGTTGAGTTTTTTAGAAGTGTTATTTTCAAAAAAGTAGGGTGAAATGGGTGGGTGTGCCGCTTTGAATTGTTTAAATCACTCGAGGAGAAACAGAACGTTTAGATTTACAACACATCCTGTAAGAAGAAGAAAATGGACTTGTTTATTTTCCAATGGTAAGCATTATGTTATGGCATTATGTATGGCAGAAGTGTATGACAAAATGGCGGCTGATGCGTCGGCCTACAATCCAAGGGGCTCTAGAATTAACTAACCGTTACCCGTATCCTGTGTCAGCTTCGCCTTAGGCGACCAACCTTACCTGCACAAAGATAGACCAGTATCCCATAACAATGGAAAATTATTGTCTGCCTTTTTATACCCGTTTATTATTTACTTCTGTGTTCAAGCTACGATAAATAACAGCCTTTTAGGTTTCCCTTAAATAATACTTAAAGAGGAGTTCCGTGAGCAAGCATGTGGTAAAAAAAAAAGAGGTTCCGAAAGTTTTGTGAACCCTTTGGCTGTGCAGTCAAAAAGTTCGGCGGACTTCCCCTTGAATGTCGTTTAACTAAATTCGGTTGCATATGTATTACGTTGTTGTCGTTGTAGTCTCCCTCTCAGCTCGTTGTTTACATTTCATCCTTTCGTAAATTCTCTGTCCTTTTTCATTTTCTTTTAACCTCCATGTAAACTATTATATAAGTGACGTTTCTGTAATTTCTTGACTCCTGTGCTTTTCGTTAGCACTTGAACATCTGGAGAGCAATTGATAGAACCATCTTTAATGATAGTACAACGAAAAATCCCACTCTGGGGCAATCCGATTAATTTCCGAGAATAATCCGATTAATTTCCGAGAATAATCCGAAGAATTTAATAATTGGAAGAAGGCCTCGGAGAAGTTCAGCCAACATAGAACTTTTCTCCATCATTCCCTGCAAAAAACATTACATAACTATTCTCCAATTGTATTCCGCAACTCCATCCTTCAGGAAACGAAATCAGCCAAACTTCTTGGAGTAATTTTCGATTCAAATTTAACCTGGAAAGAACACATTAACGATCTCACCAATTCTCTTAGCAGTCTCCTGGGAATTTTTTCGAAACTCAGACATGTCGTTCCGCTCTATGTCCTAATGATTCTTTACTATTCTTTATTTTATTCAAAACTTACCTACTGTCTTGAGGTCTGGGGATTCACGTGTTTTACCACTCTTCGGCGGTTAATAGACACGCAAAAAGTGCGCATGCGAATAGTTAACTTTGCATGCTTCCATGAACACGCTGGCCAATTTTTTAAATTATGGCGTATTCTTCCTTTCTGTCTGCGGGTAAACCACAAACTCGCGCTTTTTATGTGCAAAGTCACTAAAGGCGATCTGGTTTTAGCCTTCACCATTTCGCAGACAACGCATGAATATAATACACGTCACCAGAATGAAATCAGAATACCGCGGACTCGCATAAACTATAAAATCCATAGCGTCTCCGTTACGGGTTTTAAAATCGGAAATTCGATCACTCAAGAATTTAAAGCTCTGTCTGTTCACGTCTTTAGAGCCAAAATCTTTGACTGGTACATTAATCAGGTATGCCCTTCCTGCATTCTCCATTTAGTCTTTAGTTCTCCTTCTTCCTGCTCTTCCTTTTCCATCTTTTGTTTTCCTTTCCTCTTAAATATTCTCCTAAAGTGCACCCGCAACGATCAACCCAAAATTCGTCTACAATTTTCTACTGTTTTCGTTTCTCACACTTCTTCTCCCGGTCCTGATTATAAGAAAAAACAATCTCGCTCTGCAGTTCACAAAGACTCCACCGTTGGACCACTCACCAGCGTTTCCTTGTAACGTCTTCGAATCAAGAGTGCGCTCATAAACTCTGTTAATGTGATATTCCAGCAAATGCGAATCTCTTAATAACAATGCGGATTTGTACGCGCGAATCAATATCTTTGTTTCTTGCAAAATACGAGAAATCCCTTGCTTTTTTTACCGGAAAGAGAGCCCCGTTACTAGCATCGCTGCTGCTCTCTTTCCATTTCCCAAGCAAATCGTTTGTATGGTCTCCTGATGTATAAAATACAATAACGAATAAATTATTATTATCATCATCATCATAAAGATTCAGTTCACAACGCCGTTTGTAAAACGTCACAAAAGGAAAAAGGCTTCTGTCGAATAAGTAGTGGATAGAGGGCAAGTAAAAGCAAGTTTTGCACAATAGGGTTATTTTCAACCTATTACTAAAACGGTGCTTCTTTGTGGGAGAAAACTGCTGGCCATTGTAGAATTGTATAAACAAAATCTACTACTATTTTTAATTATTTGAGTATCTTGCACTATAAAATTACTTCCAACTTAATAATGACAGATGAACATTAAAAAAAGGTAATTTATATGGGCCCCTGGCCATGTTTTCCACAAAAAGTTCGTTATACCACTGAGCCCCCCCCCCTGGGAGTATTCTGGGTGCGCCACTGAACATACTCCGGCCTCAAGAAAGAAATCAATACGAATCGCAAATACCGGATATATGTGGGGATGAATACATACTTCGTGTATATCAGACTATTTCCAAAGACCAATTACCATCTTAACACATACAAGTACTTCGCGATGTTTTTAACTACCAGTATAATAGTTTAGTAATATTTAATTATTAATTTGCATAAATGAGATTTCCTTGCACTGAAAATTAGATTTCCAGGTTATCCGAAATTGGTCCACTCACCCCTTTTATTTCGGGGTATCGGTGTTCGACGTTGCAGAATTCAGTATTACCGTTCCTAACCTATTACGAGATTACAATATAGAATATTATTTGTATATCAGTTTAATACTGTCAGTTTGTATATCAGTCAAATTTCGGAAGTCTACTAAGTCATGGAAGTCAAGAAATGAGAAAACGGTCACTGAGGTCAAGAAAAGGGCACTAAATTGATGTTGTAGGTCACGGTTACGCATGCGTTGAATTGTAATTTTTGCATGATATCTTAACGAGTTTTTACTGGTTTAGTCATTTCCTTTTATTTTTATCATAGCTTGGCAATTTTTATTTATTTTCAGCTATTTTCCATGGTATTTTGATAATGTTTATGGATTTTTAGCTATTTTTTATATGGCTATTTTATCAATTGTGAAAAACAAAGTTGAGAAACTTTTTTTTAAGGTTAAGGAATGTACAAAAATAGTCAAGAAAAGGTCAAGGAATTGGATTTCTTATTTTTAGTAGACAACTTGACTTTGCTCGAAATTTGATAGCGTTATAACCTAGGTAAAATGTTATTTCTATGGGGCTCAGAATTTCGAGATGAGATTCCCGAGTTGTCACAATAACTGAGGTTGGTTGTATACAAAATAATTTTGTCAGCCAATATCAAATGGTGAAACAATAGCTGATGAAAATATCAAATGTGTAACGTGTTAAACGAATATTATGTAGGTGTAGTAGACTCAGAATTAGATGGAAACAAATTGAACGAAATAGACAATAATCTGTGTTTAAGAAATATGATAACACGATGTTCGTTAAGGAAATAAATGGAATCGATTTATTAAAAATCATGCAAGCATTAAATATTAACAAGGGAGAGGGTATATACGAAATAAGGCCAAAATTGGTAAAGGAAAATGCTGAGATTTTTTTTGAGCCATTGCTGATAATTTACAATGAAATCATTGAGTTGTAAATGATTCCGGAAGAGTTAAAAATAACAAAAATAATCACAGTATTTTAAAACGGGATATAAATCAAATTACCGACCAATTTCAATCTTGTCAGTATTTGCCAAAATCTTCGAACGACTAATATATAACAGACTAGCCGAATTTATCAAAAGATTTAATATTTTGGATAATTGTCAACATGGTTTCATGAAAGGCAAATCGACAAAAAACGCATTGTTAAATGTGGTAACGGAAATCCAAAGACCTTTAAAGACATTGATTATTGAGGCATGGGGATATTTTTCGATTTGAATAAAGTTTTTGATGTAATTAACAGGAAACTACTCCTAAAAAAAACTTAAATCCTTATGGTTTTAGAGGAATAATAAATAGTATGTTGAAAAATTACCTACAGGGAAGAGAACAATTTGTTTTTGTAAATAATTTAAAATCTGATTCATTGGAAAGCAACTATGGGGTTCCTCAGGGATTAATCTTGGTTTCCTATTGTTTTTACTGTATATTAATGATATTGTGCATCTACCAGACAAGGGTAAATTAACATTATATGTAGACGGCACTAGTGTATTTATAAGAGGCAATAAGATAGAAGAATTGATAAGAACTGGACGGGAAGAAATCGGAATATATGAACTTTGGTTTAGATGTAATCATATGAAAAAAAAAAAAAATTGAAGGAATTTGATAAAAATTTATATTAATGGAGAACAAGCTAAAATTGTCAAAGAAATCTTTTTTTGGGGTAACGTTAACGAATGATTTAAACTGAAATGAACAAATTGAAAAATTAAAAAAAGCTAGGGAACAGAATGATAAAGAAATTGTCATATGCAGTTCCTAAGGATGTGTTACTGAGTATGTACTATCCTTTTCTATAATAGTTTATTATAGAAAATAGTTATTCTAATATATAGTCACCTGATTTATTGCAATTGTATATAGGAAAATTTGAATAAGAACAACATGAAGGTAATTAAATCGCTACAGATTAAATTTTTAAAAACCATAGAACGTCATAGAATAGAATTTAGTATAGAATCATAGAATTTAGTTAAAATTAATTATTTGTAAAATATGGTATATTACCAATTGATAAAATCAATGAATATTGTACGCTAAATCTAATGTATGAAAGGATAATAGAAGGAAAACATTTTGGATAATATTGATATCCAGTATCACGAAAACAACAGAAATTTAAGAAGCACCCAAATTAGGCTACCAAAGATTAGAACAGAAATGTATAGAAAGGGAATTGAATGCACGGGAATAGAGATTTGGAATGAATTACCAAATAATCTTATACATTAATAATTTGAGAGTGTTTAAAAAGAATTTAATTGCATATTTATTAAACGGAGTTTGTGCACCAGCAGATGAATAGGGTCCTCAGCCGGTTAAATTTCATAGTTTTTACCGTAGGCCCGTCACGGGGAAATGCAAATTGTATTGTCTTTTCCATATTTTGTGAAATTTGCTATTATATTTAAATTGAGTTTCAAGACCGTGTACAATATGTAACCCTTGTGACAAATAAGCACCATTATTCTTCTTACTATCCCAGTTGTTGAAAAATGTGTGAGTTCATGAAATTTTGTTGAAAAATGTGTGAGAATGAAATTTTGTTGAAAAATATGTAAGTTAATGAAATTTCGTTGAAAAATACGTGAGTTAATGAAATCATCGAACTTTCCATTCATTAACGTGAGAAAAGTTCGTCAGTTCCATTAAAATTAAGACTCTTAAGTCTTAATTTGAAGTGCTGCTTGTGTGTCCTTATGAACTAGAAACGTGATGTTTCAGAAAGCAATGCAAAGATTGTAAACAACTCAAAAGGATACAAGGAGAGAGAGAAAGAGGTATTCTGCTTAGAGTAGATCGTGGATTAGAGCCGACAAGGATATGTCTTTGGACATAGGCGTAACTTAGGGATTAAATATAGCGTAAAATGGGGGGTGCCTACTTTGCCCCCGCCAAATTACGCCTATGTCATTGGATATACCACTGATGAAGAAAAAGCTGAATGTGAAAAGAGACAGGTACAGGGTGGTTATAATTGAAGTCTTCCTGCTTAAAGCTCTTTGTAGCCTGGACTAATAAGAGGAATAACAACGAATTTTGTACACATACTATTCAAGAAATGGGGAGACAGAGTCCGAAAGAAAAAGGTAGTTTTAAAATTTACCGATAGGGAAAAATATGGCGCTTTGAAGTAGGGAAAACGCGGAAAAAACACAAAAAATGGATAACAAGTAAGACAAATCGGAATTTATTTTTTCACTTTCTATATTGACTCGTTGTAAAAACTAAAAGCAACTCACATAAATTGTCACAGAAAATTGTTTCACAAATCATTTAACGGAAAAAGCGTTTTGTGAAAATTTATGTACTCTCCTGGGTGTATTATTTTCATTTTATTTTAAAATAAGATTCTTAAGGTAATTTATTTAAATTTCTTTTAGTGTTTGCAACGAGTCAACTCAAAAAGTGAAAGAATAATTTTAGTTTTGTCTTGCTCATTTTTTGTGCTTTTCCCCACGTTTTTGATTTGGAGGGCCACATTCCCTCCTATCGGCAAATTTTGGAACTATTATTATTTTTTTATTTATTTATGTATTTATTTTATTTATTCATTTATTTTGCTGTTTTTCTTCCCACCGCTTGAATAGTTTGTGTACGAAATTTGGTTTTTCATTTTTCTTATTAGTTCCGACCGCAGAAAACTCTAAAGAGGGTGATTTTAACTATAACAATCCTGTACGTTACAAGAAATGATCAATCTAGACTGTCGGTGATTATTTCTTCGCCAACTAATAACCCTCACTTTCTAGATAAGCGAAAGCTATTATTTTTAAAATTAATTACTTTATTTGGCGTAAAATGACCTTTGTTGTCCTTGCGCTATAAAATATTAACCAACCATTGATATTAGTGTGAGCACCATTGCATTATAAACAGTGATCGAATTGGGAAACAAATAGTGGGGATATATGGATCAGTGTTTTTCCAGGCTTACGATCCAGGGCGATGCGTAACAGAGCCTCTCCCTCCAATTGCCAATTCTAGTGATTTTTCGCTATATTTAGCTATTTTTCGCAGATTTAACCCAAGATCAAGTGAAATTTGGTTAGATTTAATTACTTTTTCTAATTTTTATGAATTTTGATATTTATTCACTTCAACCAGGGTTGGCAAGTTTTTGCCAATTCGAAGAGCGTTCCTCGGCATCCCGCGTCATTAAATAAGAGTACGCTTCTATAATAATAAAATAATAAAAAAATTGTGAGGTATGCCATTCTCCTCCAATTCCAGCATTGATTCCAAACCAGTAAAATGTTGATAAAGACTTACCAGACGTAAGCACTGGTGGTGATTTTTCCAAACAAAGTTTTCCGAGCCAGTAAACACTAATAAACACTTTCCAAATTTCAGACCCAAAGCGTTCAATGGCAATGGTGAGTGATCAAACCATAGGCGAGCCGACGTAAACCTGACTCCACAAACGATCTTTAAATAATCGCTTCTCCACTTTTGGCTTGAGTTGATGATTACCTATGATTGCTTAATGAGCAGACTTTACCAGTAAGATCGATGGCTTCTTCGGCGAAGGCGGTACTCATCGTCAAATTTCTCCCGTCAGCGAAAGTTTAGCGGAACGAGGTTTACACTTCCGAGGTTACTGAATTCATACAAGTCTTTCTTCTCAAAACGAAAATTTTAGCTCCAAAGGTTGCGAGTGCAAGTGTTGCAATCAAGGACGTCCTGAGAGTCTTGACGATGGTGCAAACGTGGTTTTCACGCATGTTCCCACTTTTTCCTCTATGCGAAAATCTGTATCCGTTTTGATTCCTTTTAAGGATTTCCTTTCTTTCGTTCAATTGCAAAACCGATGTTTGTATGATGATATTACGCTCCTCGGAATTAGCATAATTGACAGAGTAGTGAACACGTAATTCCACCTGGGTATGTTTTTTTTTGTAATTTTTTTCTTCTTTATAAAAAAGCTCTGTGCATAGCAGGGGCGGACTGGGTTCTCTCAAAAGGCGCGTATCTTGGATTATCGGAGGGCCCGAGTCCTTGCAAATTCGGAGGCGCGAATCTTATTGTCCATGAGGGCTCACCGGGCCGGCGGCCCAGTCCGCCCTTGGTGCAGAGGTGCATGTGTCAAAATTTATCAGAAATATCTTAATTCCCCTCGAAAAATTACAAAAGATACTCCTCGGTGGCTTTATGTGTTGACCATTTTGGCAATGGTGACAACCTTGAGATGGGTGCTAATATCGTACAAACCTGAAATACGAAGAAGAGCACCGTTTCTGTGTAGTAGTTGCTTACCAGGTTAAGGCATTCTGGCTCATACGGAGGGTCCCCGGTTAAATCCCGGACCAGAACGGTGTCTCCATTTCTTTCTTTCTTTCTTTCTTTCTTTCTTTCTTTCTTTTTAAATAAAAGTTTGAGCTTAGGTGTAAGTGTAAAAAATTATTAGACAAAAATAAGTGATGCACAACAAACTGATTGTTCCTCCCATGATGTGAACATTCGTATACTGGTATTATTGTAATTTTTAGTACCTTGTACGACAGAGGTTGCTAACCTTTTATGTTCTGACGTTCCCTTGGTTTCCTGCTAGGGTTTTGAGGGCCCCACAGCACCTGTCATCAGAGAAGTAATACGGTGAATTTTCCAAATAACGTCGTTCGAATTAACGAATATTTCTATTTAACGACTGTAATTCTGTTTCCTGGCAAACCCTTCACTGCATTACGCACATTCCCATTAGCGTCTTTTTCTCAGTCTCTTTGAAAGCTAATTAATTTGGAAGTTAGTTAATTCATTCTAGAGCTTACTGTAATTATGATTATACAATTGCAGTAATAATGGCTCAAATTTCTTTAGGATACCATCTCCATCCTGGATAAGGTCAACGCCCACTATGGGAACTTAATATAATATTTAATATATTATAGTTATATTAATTATAGTTAATTATAGTTATATTCATGCAGTCGAACCGTTTTTTGAATTAATACGAACTGTTTTCTGAAGTCCCGTCAGATTGTATAGCATACTATCCTTTCCGGATAAGACGAATTACTTTTAATACGAACGGGTTTTCTTTTCCTCCTGCTGCTGTTCGTCTTAATAAGATTCGATTGTATGTAAAAAAAGAAACTCCTACGCCAGAGGGGTGGCTTGGCTGAAGCAGATGTGGATGGAGTGGACAGTGAGGGGGGGGGGGGCATTTTCGCACCCCCCTCTCTCGTACCATCTAAAACAGTGGTTCCTAACCGGTGGTCCGCAAGACGGTCATTATTTAAAATAATTAAACTTATAAAAATTATTAAAATTAAATATAAAAATGAAATTGATAGTACATTTGTAGTATTTTACAATCTGACGGAACTTCAGAAAACGGTTCGTATTAAAAGTAATTCGTCTTAATGAGGTTTGACTGTATTATCATTAGATTTATTTTATGTTTATTATTTCTTTTTTACTAAAGAAAGATTTTACAAACACATCCCCCCAAAAAAAAACCAACTGCTCCCTTTTTTATTAAAGGTTTTGCAGCCAACTCTTGAGAATTTTTCAAAGTGGTCCGCGAGTCCAATTGAAGTGGAAAAGTGGTCCGCGGCTTAAATTGAGTTGGGAACCACTGACCTAAAAATTTATATATGTGGGACTTGCGCATTAAAATGAAGTATATTGAAGAACTCTATAGATAAATATGTCTTTTAATGAATGATTAATTTCTATATCTACTATAAGTCGTCGTAAGGGTCACTGCCATGCGTCCAAAATATATCGTCGCGGTAATCTCCGCTATAGCCCATATCGTCGTAAGCGTCAGCGTCGCTGCCCTGCGTCCGCACTCCTCTGTTGCTTCGTGTCTCCCCGTCTTCTCGGTTTCCACGCATGCGCAAGCGTGACTGTGTCTGTCTACACACGCTCATGGCGTCTCATGTGTGTGGGGATGGATGTCTCAACCCACAAATTACAACAGGAAACGTTCTGTCCAGTCATGCTGCACCCGTGCTATCAAATTTGACACGTACGCGTGTGCCACCAAACCAACCGGAATACTCTGACCAAAAACATGTGGACAAAAACGTTTTTTATTAATAGCACTGACTGTTTGGTGGTTTGCTTTGTCTAGTAGTTCCAATAAGTGAATCTACACAAAATTATTAGACGATTACATAATCTGTAATTATTATGATATATATAAACTGGTCGATTATACTTTATTGCGCGTGATCAAACTATATGTTTTTCTGTGTCTTCTCATTTTATAATTTCCATTAAGTAGTGGTACCATCAAATCACAAACTTCTTCCCACTGAATCGAAAAGTAAGTTACGTGCCGCGTTATACAATGTGTCTCAGCACCGGGGTTGCAAACACCTAGGAGGGGTAGAGTACACCTAGACGAACAATATTTGTCATAGAACCTAAGGTCTCAAACCACCCACAGCACCAGTTCTAAAACCGTCAAGCATGCACAAATATTTACAACCAGTGCGTGAAAAGCGCCAGATAAAACTCAGGTCAGTTGCTCAAGTGCATAGATGATTAGGACATCGCATTTTGCGCTTCTCATACGCTGGTTGTCACTATTTGTGCATGCTGGACGGTTTTAGAACTGGCGCTGTGAGTGGTTTGCGACCCTAGGTTCTATGAAAAGTATTGTTCGTCTAGGTGTACCCTATCCCTCCTAGATGTTTGTAACCCTGGTGCTGAGACACCCTGTATAAGTGTAATTCTGCTGTTTACATCCAATACTATTTTGAAAATACTAATTCTTTCACATGAAGCTGCTACTTTAATAGCAGATACTAAATTCGCAGCTAGCGAACTATCCTCGTGTGACCGAGCTTTGAAGTACGTATCGAAGCTCATTTTTGTTTTCTTTCCTTACAGTGCACATGGGATATAGGTACGTCTCTTCTTACAATGGATTCTCACATCACGTAGCAGCCGCAGAAGGTTGATGAAGAGAGCCTTCAGTAAGTTTCTTTAATTGGCCATTGTATTGCTAGTTCTTACTTTTGACCAGAGAGTTCAGATGTACTCGAACAATACTTTTATTACGAATTTAATTGTGGTCGTTGTACAACTTCACCGTCGTAGCCCGAAGCAACTCTTAGTGATAGGTATCGATAATATATAGTATCGGTATATATAGGTAATAATAATAGAGAACGATCTCTTTATGGGTTAAAACACCCTTTTGAGCCATGCATTTCTACGAATCTTACTCTTAATGCATTCGCCGCGTCTATGCCACTAAAACAAATGACATTTCAGATCCATTGCACTATTTTATCGTGTCATTTGCCCTTTGAAATTGAAACATATTGTGCGCTTGTTACGTGGAGGAAGCAAACTCCTCAACAACACGCATCATCACCACCTACCTACCAACCTCATCGTGGGTTTGGTCGTTATTTGGAACCAAATGTGGAAGGGAACTGTTTGCTCTAAGCATGGTTTTATTAGCGGGTTTCAATAGATATTGTACTGTCTGTCTGTCCGCAATAAAAAGGGTACGGTAAAGGTCTTCCGTAAATGCAGTAGTGGTGGCTATAGCGTTGAAAACCTACCGCGTTACTTAGTTATTAGAGGGTCGCGAATTAATGTTAATTGATACCCGCTAAATTTAAATGTCGACCTTAGGCCATTTCCTTTCACTTTCTTGCTTATTTATTTTGTATGAAAGTGATAACCTTAAGCTTGTTGCAACGTTTCTCTGATTCATAAAGAAATGAATATACTTCCACATTGACGAGTACGGTATGAAATAATAGTTTATTTCTTTAGAGACATCTATTGTAGGTCAGTATACTGTGTACATTAGTATTCGATCTCAAAAATTTCTCATACGTGGTTATGCCTGGAATTTCATTTTTGATGTAGGTCTGACGATCGCAGTTGGGTCAGGTCCTGCTGATTGTTTGTTCCCCTGGAGTGTCGTTGACTCGGGTTCGACTAGCAACAAAACAGCGCTTTTCGACTAACTGCTCATTGTAGACTTGGGGTTGGTTCACTAAACCGTAGGTGGTCTTGACATAGCATGGCCTTAGATGGCCATCCTTAACGATTTAAAGGTTTGAGGGTATCCTGTGTCAATCAAGTCTATTGGCGCCATTCTTAAAACCGCATGTGTTCACATCGTGTCACATTTCGGTGATAATCAACAATGCACTGCCCACTTCATAGAATACAGCAGAGTGCAAACATAATTTTTATATGCACTTGCAAATCAAACTGTAACTCATTTTATTTCGGTGGGCCGGAGCCGAATCCGCAATATCTCCGAGGCATACGCCCACACGCAATTTTTTTTCCCCTCCTGGAAGTATTTTGGTACAGAACGACCTTTGTTGTCCTTGCACCATAAAAATTCAACAACTCCAAAAACATTCTGTTGGCCCCACAGATGTGGTAATGTCAACGATCTGCGCAGCATCCTAATTTTGTGGGTGGTGGGTTTTTTTTTCTTTTTTTTTTGTAAGTCTTTCCGTTGTACGTTGTAGTTTAAACACATTTTGTTTTAAAACAAAAAAAAACTAGCCAATTATTAGTTGAGGCATTCTTCCATGTCACCCTGTAATCTAACAACGGAAAATTTCCCCTCCCCACTTCAACTGTGCTGTTGCAAACAACTTTTTTTTTTTTGTAAAACGCAACGGTGGTTTTAGCGCACGTTCCACCGTACTATTAAAATCGAATCTGTGTTGACAGTACGATAGCCGGACGCGTTACCGCTACGCCTCATAGGGCATTAAAAATGACATACAGTGGATTCAAGTTGTAGCAGCCCTGTAGGACCCCACTCCCCCCCATTTGCCGCTAGAGGAATGTTATATAAGTTTCATAATAAATTAGCATTACATATGACAATGTGAGGTTCCTACACGCCTGGAAACCTGGAATTGTCAGAGAATTAAAAGTCTGGCGGCGCAGTTGCTCTTGCGCCTTAAAAATCCAAACAAATATTAAAAATCAGGGAAGAACGGTATTTGTTATCCAAAGTTGGAGAAGTCAGGGAGAAACCTTCCTTTCCGTTCTGAAAAGCTAAACGTCACTCGAGCGTAAAGCTATTTGCCATGGAACCGAAGTTCAATCAAAGGTTTTGTTTGCGATTAGTCAGAGAAATTTTTTCTTTCTTCAAGGTTAGTGGGAATCCTTACACACAAGCATATGCTGTACAACCCAGGGATGTGCCAACATTTTGGAGGAAGGGGTGGTGAGAGGTTTTTGCGATATTATAGAATTTTATTTTAAATATTTTGTTTTGTATGAAATTGTATAGTCCGTTCGCGCAGACCTGACGTCCTATCCCGTTACCAGACGAGTTGTTCCATTGCAATTAGGGAAGGGCGTCTTGCCGTAACTGGTTTCTCGCACGGGAAAAACCAGTTACGGCAAGAAGCCCTTCCCTAAACTACAATGGAACAACCCGTCTGGATCGGACGTCAGGTCCGCGCGAACGGACTATACATAACAATGGAAATAGTTCTTTGACATGAAAATGTATTCAAAATAGCTTTCTACGGTAAGTCTTGCATATATAATGGTTTTTTTTTTACAGAGGTTTGAGTCTTCATATACTTTACAATAAGGGTACAGGAAATTATAAAGAGTGTACTAAAATGTACAAGTTTTTAAGGAAAATTTACGTTAAGAAATTTATTTATTAACGTTAAATATATTATTCTGCTTACATATTTAGTATCGTTAAATATATTAATAAAACAAAAACATTTACCAATTTTAAGCCCCTCTGTAGCTTTCAGAGCCCCCCCCCCTGTAATAAGTGTCTAGCTACGAGCCTGTCACAAAGACTGAAAGAAAATGTAGAGGTAAAGAGACGCTGATTTTTTTTTTTAATAATAGATACGCCAGGGGGCAATGTAAAATAGTATTATTGA
Source organism: Dysdera silvatica (assembly GCA_006491805.2). NCBI lineage: Eukaryota > Metazoa > Arthropoda > Arachnida > Araneae > Dysderidae > Dysdera > Dysdera silvatica. The sequence goes on along the minus strand of QLNU02014769.1, from coordinate 3,375 downwards.
CGATATGGTGCTGACATTTATTGACAGAAAACGAAATTAAAATCTAAGTTTCTTTCAGCTTTGCTACATTAGTGGAAATGTTTAATGATATTTTTGAAATTAAAATTTTAATAGTATTCCTCAATATTGGAGGAGCGAAATATGCCTTTCTTCCCCTCCACTTCCCAGACTTGGAGGAGGGGCGAAAACTTCCCTCTCCTCTTTATTGGCACGTGCCTGGTGGAACCTCATTATAATGGACGTCACTTGTAACGCACAGTTAAAAAAAAATTGTAGTACTATAAAAGTACTGTTGAACAATCGGCAAATAGAAACGCGTTTGCATGTTATGAATACTAATGGCGCATTCGTCAGTTTAACTGAAGAAATAAGCAGCAAACAAATCCTGCCGAAATTTATTTTTTCAAACCGATGAATGTAAGCCATCATCAGCAACCAGGACCTTCTTCTTCTAAAGGTTAGTGCAGTGGACACATACACATCTTTTTCAATTCAACCTATGGTGAAGGCTGTTTTTTATTTGATATACTGTAATAAACACTTTTTATAGCTAACTACGTACTGTATTTTTATTGATGTATCGGTTCTTAGGGACCGTCCCCCCCACCCAAACTAAATTTTTGATGCAACTTAGCATGCTGTGATTGCATCGATACGTGCTGTAAAAATTTTTGAACCCCCGGAAATTAAATCCTGGCTACGTCTTTGCCCTGCGGCATTACACTCCTAAAATAGTTATTTGTTATAAACGGGACTTTCATTAAAACGGACAAGCTTTAGCTCCTAATAGTCCGTTATAAGGAGGTTCTGCTGTACATAGAATTACATAGGCAATAATCCTACATCATATATAGAATTGTATAGGCTGCTTCGGGCTTCTCAATGGATCATTATATGGCAGTTTGTCATTGTACTGAGGGTCAATAATGCAACACGACCCCAACTCTCTCAGTTTATAGAAGCATTCGCTGATTTCAAATGAAATGCTTTTGATTTAGAAATCTCTCCTTCCCACCTCAAATTGTTTTTACTACTCACCGTAGGCTGTGGTTAGGTTTTCTAAGTAACAGAGATTCAGGTTCTGTGAAAAATTGTAGTTCCTGGCGCAGCTTTACTGTAGCTGCCTTTGCGCCATTAAGCTCTAACAGCAAGGTTCCTACGCACCTGGAAAACCGGGAATTGGTAGTCGTCCCTAATAGTCAGGAAAAAACAAAAATTTCGGCCTGGGACCCGAAAACAGAACACTGGGCGTTACCTTTGGTCAGACCTGGAAAAGTCCAGGAAAACCTTCGTGACTTCTGTTCTGAGTGGTGAGCTTCACGCGAATGTGAAGCTATTATTTTTTTTTCCCGAAACCGAAGTTCAATTCAAAGTTTATTTGCAATTGGTCAGGGAAATTTGTCGGAAAAGTCAGGTTTTTTGTTTTGTTTTGTTTTCTCCAATGTACATGGGAATCCTGCAACAGTGGTAATGGTGACTTTTAATGCAATTTAGCCATGGGTTTGAATATACTAGCTTGGGTTTGGATCCCAGGAAGTGTGAATATAGTAAATTCTCGCTAATCCATCCGTGCCTTACATGGGATAGTGCTATATCTAACTTCTCTAATAAACCTCCCGCCTGTGACGTCACATAGAATGGCCCTCGTTCTTGACGTCACGTAGAATCGTCACCCTGCTCCTTTTCTACCAGAGCCAAAGACCGGATCGTTGAGAAGCCGGATCATCGAGCGTGTACTGTATGTGAAGATGCATTGTGTTCCTGAGGTTACGTTAATCCTCGTTCCCGTCTCTTGCTGGACATTCATTTTGGGGAGTCTTACTCCGTGAAACTAAAAAAATAAAATAAAACAATGTGCATTTGTTAAAAAGCAGGTAATGCACTTTGTGTGTGGAATTGAGGTGTACAGTCATCATCAGTTCTTACCGGGGAATTAGAAGGATTCGTGTTTCGAAGAATAGTTGCGCGTTCCGGTATTTCAGAAGCTAAATGTGGTAACGTTTGAACTACATTTTTTTTTTTGCCCACCAAAGAAAAATATTATCTCGTCCTGACGCAAACAACAGGTAACTGTGTTACGAAATTTCGCTGTTTTCAATGTATTACGATCAGGGATAGATTTACGATTTTGCCGCCATGGCTTACGGAACGCAACCAGAGGCGTAACTAAGATTTTGACATCCCTGGAGGTTATTTCAACTTCGTCTTTTGGCAAGTATTCGCGAATGTAGTGCCTTTTGAGCCCCTATAAATATAACACAATACCGTCGCAGTTAGAAATTACATAATTTAATATCGTGACAGCTGTTTCAGTAGCTTCTTGCTACTTTTCTCAAACGAAATATACATACAAACCAAACTGTTGATTGGTAATGCCGCATTACCAATCAACAGTTTGTTTGGTTTGTAAATGTATTTCGTTTGAAAAAAGTATGAAGAAGCTATTGAAAAAGCTGTTAAGGCATTAAATTATGCAATTTCCAACTGCCACGGTATTGTGTTATATTTATCTGCTATTTTTGGGCAGTGTATCACATCAATCACAACTCTGTAGACGTGTTGCCCTTGGCAGCTTACTCTTTGCCAATGCTTAGTTACGGCTATATATATATAACTCATGCAAGACTTGAGAAAAAAAGAACAATAAACAGGACTCGATAATATAACAAAATGTCACTCGTTACATTTTAATAGTTTAATCTAAACATTACATATAAAACAAAATTAGTAACTCTAGTCAATGAAACGTATGTTTTTATCACAAAAATATTAACGCATTGTTCGGTAAACTATATCTATAGTTCGTTCACGAAAAGTGGTTCGATGGTACCGTTAGAAATAACGGGAACTGATGTCGCAAACGGCCTAGCCGATTACAGCAGAGGGGAGGACGTCATTTCAGAACTGGCTTTTAGCGAACTTTTGTCTGCGCAAAAAAAATTCTGAAATGACGTCCTCCTCTCTGCTGTAATCGGCTCCCATTATTTCTAACGGTACCATTGGACTATTTTTCGTGAACGAACTATACTTAGAAATTTTGTCATCGACATTTGTTTCTACAAAATCTTAACAATAGCGTTGTCTGAAACGTATTCTAATATACCTGGTTCAGTGGATGAAATTACTAAGCTATTCAGCCCGTTTTCCGATATGGAAATCTGAGATAATTTTTTTTTTTATTCGTTTTACACAAGTAAACGGTCTTTCAGAAAAAGTAGCCATTGCCGTAGTTTTAAACTAAAGCGCTACATTCATATCGTCATAGGCATAGAGTTATATGGGCCCCAGCCCCGCCTCCTAATAATCTAAAATAAATTGTGATTTTGCATATACTGTAATATATAAACGTACATAAAATGTGCTTGCCACCCCCCC
>QLNU02014768.1:12560-38386 GCA_006491805.2 Dysdera silvatica | reverse complement strand
GAAAAGACCTTCCATAAAAGGAATTAAATTACATCGCACATATTCATCATACCTAACAAAATCTATATTTTCCTCGCTGTAGAGGGAAACTCGCTAAATATGGGCTCATGATAAGTAGATCCTACCACATTTTACCCCCCCCCCCCCACTTCCCAAATCCCTCTCTGGATCCAGCTTTCCCCATATGTGGAAGGTCCAAGATTCGAAACCTGGCAAGTACGTTCTTTTGTTTTATCTAAAAGCCCTATATTTGAAGGAAAAATGCGCATTTTATTTATGAAGCAATTTAAAGCTATGCAGTGACCCTGTAAACACGTTTTTTAGAGTTCGTTTTTTTGTAAGAATGACGATAAGAACTGCCAAAATTGTTTACTTCGTTCCAGGTATACTGGCACTTTCTTTCTCTCTTCAGCATTGTTTCATTATTTCTAGTGAATTTGTTATTACTGCCATTTACCACACACTTTTATGCTAAATAAGGATATACATGAAAAAAATGTATATAATCAGTAGGTTCTACGCAAATATAGTCATATTGAAAATAACCGTAGATAACACGAAAATTAAAATCCAATACAAATCAAATAACTGGCGCTTAGCCAAACCGGTCGTTATTGGCGACTAAAGTTTTATAGATGGCGAGTAAAAGGTCTTAATTTCTCACTACGTTCCTGGATTTTTCTTGTTTAGATTTTAACTAATATTCTTATTTTTTAACGGTCCTGGGGAAATAATATATACGCGGCTTGCATTCCTGGCAAATGCTCTATATTGTTTAACAAAAGGAAGCATATGCAAACGTAAGAGGGGAATATAAATTCACACTATTTAAGTACTAAACAGAATGCGTACAGTCCGTGCCCGGCTAGCTCAGTCGGTAGAGCACGAGACTCTTAATCTCGGGGTCGTGGGTTCGAGCCCCACGTTGGGCGTCGTATTTCTTTTTTTTTAATGTGGACATAATTTCTCTTTCAATGTCTTCGGGGTATTTTGCAAGTGTCGAACTAAGAAATATAAATTAAAACTGGATTGATCAAACACACGGTATGAAAACATTTCAAGAAAGCATGATAACCGAGAGGAACCTATTGCTTGCAACCAAGGCCGCCTCTATTTAGGAGAAAGCGGAGCTTATTCCCCGGGCTCCGCGAAGCGTAATTCGTAACTTCTTGATTTTTGTAATATTGAAATTTTCCCAAAATATTTTGAACGAACCACTGAAAAGGGGACCGATTTCTTCCATATTGTGTAAATTCCAAAGACCGAATCATATTTAGGAAATGCGTGTGGCGCATGGCATTCTTGAAAGAAAGGATGATTCTTTCCACATCTGTTGTATGGTGTTTCGGCATATATTACTCAACAAATTTTTGCGTCTAAGGTTTGAAACTTTTTAAATTCAAATAAATTTTTCTCATTTTTTTTTAGGTATATATAAATTGACGTTACTCTCTCTCTCTCTCTCTATATATATTGTTTGTAAGATATTATTACGCTTCGTACGGATGTCATTTTTGTTAAATTTGTCACCTATTGGTTAATACAAGAAACCATCGGACAGGATGCCCAAAATATGTACATGTACTCATATGTATATCTCTATGTATTCTAAGTTGAGAGGGGCATTGCGTGCCCGCGTGGCCCAATGGATAAGGCGTCTGACTTCGAATCAGAAGATTGCAGGTTCGAGTCCTGTCGCGGGCGTTGAGTTTTTTATGTTTTTTTATTGAGACAATGATAAAAACTACTACGGTTGCGTCAGATTTATTACAGTATTCACATTCGTCGAACATACCGTATTATTTACTGACATGTAACGATAATTTCGCGCTTTTCAAAATTTTGCCTTATGTTGTGTTTAAGCGTTTTTCCCTCATCTGTAATATCGTTTGATAAATCGCTTAACGTCAAGTTATTGAAAACTGCAGAACACCCTTTTGAACGTTGTCGCGTTTAAAAAAAGAAAGAAAAAGAAAAAAGAAACAGAGAATAAAATCTCTCTTCGTTTCCAGCGAGTGCAGCCCCTAGGCATCTGCATCCTCGTAAATCCGACCCATCCTTCCGGTATTTATGCATCAACCGAGTTCTTGACCAAGAGATACAATTTTGATCTTTTAAGTAAAATTCGATTGTTAAAATTAGTTACAAAAAGGAATATAAACAGTAATTTTTTACTCATTTGCAAAAAAAAATCCCTATTTATATTCTAAATTACATAAAACGGCAGCCATCCCGGCTAAGTCAGTCGGTAGCGCACGAGAATGTTAATCGCCGTGTCCTGGGATGGAGCCCCACGTTTGGCGTCGTTTGCTTAACATTGTTGTTTTTATGAATGGATTGAAACATAATTTTCGTAAGAACGTCTTCACGACATTTTCTCAGCTGGGTGCTAAAAAATAGAAAAGAGAAAGGGATGGGTGAAGTATTTATAAAGCAATTTCGAGGAAGCACGACATGTGAAATACTCTGCCTGCAAGCTATTAAACCTAGATTTAAAAATTTTCACGTACGCTCTCGTTGAATATGCCATCATTGCATTTGGTCTTCAACTCTCTTTAACATACATATGCTTTTAAGTGAACACAAAGTACTACAATAGAGATTCGACGTTACGGTGAAAATTGCGATGATGCCAGGTGGTATATTTGGTGTGGTGGATACCACATCCTCCCCATACCCATATATATATCACACCCCTCCTCATACATAAATTGCAACCCCCCCAAATCTATAAAAATGCGGTGGAAATCGGTTATAACGAGCGCCGCTTAAAACGACCAAAAACACATAACGGCCTAATTTTTACAAGGAAGTTTGATTTCCTGTTTTATTTAATTTTAAATTGCTCGTTATATCCGAGGTCCAGAAAAGACCTTCCATAAAAGGAATTAAATTACATCGCACATATTCATCATACCAAACAAAATCTATATTTTCCTCGCTATAGAGGGAAACTCGCTAAATATGGGCTCATGATAAGTAGATCCTACCACATTTTAACCCCCCCCCCCACTTCCCAAATCCCTCTCTGGATCCAGCTTTCCCCATATGTGGAAGGTCCAAGATTCGAAACCTGGCAAGTACGTTCTTTTGTTTTATCTAAAAGCCCTATATTTGAAGGAAAAATGCGCATTTTATTTATGAAGCAATTTAAAGCTATGCAGTGACCCTGTAAACACGTTTTTTAGAGTTCGTTTTTTTGTAAGAATGACGATAAGAACTGCCAAAATTGTTTACTTCGTTCCAGGTATACTGGCACTTTCTTTCTCTCTTCAGCATTGTTTCATTATTTCTAGTGAATTTGTTATTACTGCCATTTACCACACACTTTTATGCTAAATAAGGATATACATGAAAAAAATGTATATAATCAGTAGGTTCTACGCAAATATAGTCATGTTGAAAATAACCATAGATAACACGAAAATTAAAATTCAATACAAATCAAATAACTGGCGCTTAGCCAATCCGGTCGTTATTGGCGACTAAAGTTTTATAGATGGCGAGTAAAAGGTCTTAATTTCTCACTACGTTCCTGGATTTTTCTTGTTTAGATTTTAACCATTATTCTTATTTTTTAACGGTCCTGGGAAATAATATATACGCGTCTTGCATTCCTGGCAAATGCTCTATATTGTTTACAAAAGGAAGCATTTGCAAAGGTAAGAGGGGGATATAAATACGCACTATTTAAGTACTAAACAGAATGCGTACAGTCCGTGCCCGGCTAGCTCAGTCGGTAGAGCACGAGACTCTTAATCTCGGGGTCGTGGGTTCGAGCCCCACGTTGGGCGTCGTATTTCTTTTTTTTTAATGTGGACATAATTTCTCTTTCAATGTCTTCGGGGTATTTTGCAAGTGTCGAACTAAGAAATATAAATTAAAACTGGATTGATCAAACACACGGTATGAAAACATTTCAAGAAAGCATGATAACCGAGAGGAACCTATTGCTTGCAACCAAGGCCGCCTCTATTTAGGAGAAAGCGGAGCTTATTCCCCGGGCTCCGCGAAGCGTAATTCGTAACTTCTTGATTTTTGTAATATTGAAAATTTCCCCAAAAATATTTTTGAACGAACCACTGAAAAGGGGACCGATTTCTTCCATATTGTGTAAATTCCAAAGACCGAATCATATTTAGGAAATGCGTGTGGCGCATGGCATTCTTGAAAGAAAGGATGATTCTTTCCACATCTGTTGTATGGTGTTTCGGCATATATTACTCAACAAATTTTTGCGTCTAAGGTTTGAAACTTTTTAAATTCAAATAAATTTTTCTCATTTTTTTTTAGGTATATATAAATTGACGTTACTCTCTCTCTCTCTCTCTCTATATATATTGTTTGTAAGATATTATTACGCTTCGTACGGATGTCATTTTTGTTAAATTTGTCACCTATTGGTTAAGACAAGAAACCATCGGACAGGATGCCCAAAATATGTACATGTACTCATATGTATATCTCTATGTATTCTAAGTTGAGAGGGGCATTGCGTGCCCGCGTGGCCCAATGGATAAGGCGTCTGACTTCGAATCAGAAGATTGCAGGTTCGAGTCCTGTCGCGGGCGTTGAGTTTTTTATGTTTTTTTATTGAGACAATGATAAAAACTACTACTTTTGCGTCAGATTTATTACAGTATTCACATTCGTCGAACATACCGTATTATTTACTTACATGTAACGATAATTTCGCGCTTTTCAAAATTTTGCCTTATGTTGTGTTTAAGCGTTTTTCCCTCATCTGTAATATCATTTGATAAATCGCTTAACGTCAAGTTATTGAAAACTGCAGAACACCCTTTTGAACGTTGTCGCGTTTAAAAAAAGAAAGAAAAAGCAAAAAGAAACACAGAAAAGAAATCGCTCTTCGTTTCCAGCGAGTGCAGCCCTTAGGCATCTGCATCCTCGTAAATCCGACCCATCTTTCCGGTATTTATGTAACAACGGAGTTCTTGACCAAGAGATACAATTTTGATCTTTTAAGTAAAATTCGATTGTTAAAATTAGTTACAAAAAGGAATATAAACAGTAATTTTTTACTCATTTGCAAAAAAAAATCCCTATTTATATTCTAAATTACATAAAACAGCAGCCATCCCGGCTAACTCAGTCGGTAGCGCACGAGAATGTTAATCGCCGGGTCCTGGGATGGAGCCCCACGTTTGGCGTCGTTTGCTTAACATTGTTGTTTTTATGAATGGATTGAAACATAATTTTCCTAAGAACGTCTTCACGACATTTTCTCAGCTGGGTGCTAAAAAATAGAAAAGAGAAAGGGATGGGTGAAGTATTTATAAAGCAATTTCGAGGAAGCACGACATGTGAAATACTCTGCCTGCAAGCTATTAAACCTAGATTTAAAAATTTTCACGTACGCTCTCGTTGAATATGCCATCATTGCATTTGGTCTTCAACTCTCTTTAACATACATATGCTTTTAAGTGAACACAAAGTACTACAATAGAGATTCGACGTTACGGTGAAAATTGCGATGATGCCAGGTGGTATATTTGGTGTGGTGGATACCACATCCTCCCCATACCCATATATATATCACACCCCTCCTCATACATAAATTGCAACCCCCCCAAATCTATAAAAGTGCGGTGGAAGTCGGTTATAACGAGCGCCGATTATAACGACCAAAAACACATAACGGCCTAATTTTTACAAGGAAGTTTGATTTCCTGTTTTATTTAATTTTAAATTGCTCGTTATATCCGAGGTCCAGAAAAGACCTTCCATAAAAGGAATTAAATTACATCGCACATATTCATCATACCAAACAAAATCTATATTTTCCTCGCTGTAGAGGGAAACTCGCTAAATATGGGCTCATGATAAGTAGATCCTACCACATTTTAACCCCCCCCCTTCCCAAATCCCTCTCTGGATCCAGCTTTCCCCATATGTGGAAGGTCCAAGATTCGAAACCTGGCAAGTACGTTCTTTTGTTTTATCTAAAAGCCCCATATTTGAAGGAAAAATGCGCATTTTATTTATGAAGCAATTTAAAGTTATGCAGTGACCCTGTAAACACGTTTTTTAGAGTTCGTTTTTTTTGTAAGAATGACTATAAGAACTGCCAAAATTGTTTACTTCGTTCCAGGTATACTGGCACTTTCTTTCTCTCTTCAGCATTGTTTCATTATTTCTAGTGAATTTGTTATTACTGCCATTTACCACACACTTTTATGCTAAATAAGGATATACATGAAAGAAATGTATATAATCAGTAGGTTCTACGCAAATATAGTCATGTTGAAAATAACCATAGATAACAAAAAAATTAAAATTCAATGCAAATCAAATACAATCCGGTCGGTATCGGCGACTAAATTTTTATAGATGGCGAGTAAATTGTCTTAGTTTCTCACTATGTTCCTGGATTTTTCTTGTTTAGATTTTAACAGTTATTACTATTTACCGGCGGTATTCTACGGTCCTGGAATATAATCCCTAGGCATCTTTCGGTCCTGGCAAATGCTCCATAACCATCTTGCGTTTCTAGCAAATGCTCCATAGTTATCTGGCGTTTCTGGCAAATGCCCCATAGGCCTCTCGTAAACCCGACCAATTCACATTCTTATAGTGCGTGGGATGTGGGCTTGAGGGTAAAGGATGGGTAAAACCTACCGGCTATGGCGATTAGTTTCGTTTCGATTGTCTCTTTGGTAATTTTGTCTAAAAATCCTGTAAGGTTAGCTTTGGAAATTTCCAGCTCATCCCAACCGTTGCCCCTTCCAGTTCGTCAGTCATTACTTCATTTCTCTCGCCCTAGCCTAGCCTATACATTATACTTTAAATTTTACAGTTTTAATTTTTCAATTTTTGATCATCGTCTCGCTCACTGCACAGTCCACAGTCTCACTATCGGTCTCCGTCTCGGTCTCGTACACTGCACAGTCCACAGCTGCACTATCGGACTCCGTTCTGGTCTCATACGCTGCACAGTCCACAACAGCACTATCGGTCTCGCACACTGCATAGTCCACAGTTGCACTATCGGACTCCGTTCTGGTCTCACACACTGCACAGTCCACAGCAGCACTATCAGTCTCCATCTCGGTCTCGCACACTGCATAGTTCACAGTAGCATTACCAGTCTCCGTCTCACAAACTGCACAGTCGCACTTTCACTCTCCGTCTTGGTATCTCGCACTGCACAATCCACGGTCGCACTGTAGGTCTTGATTCCCATTGCCAGATGGCTGAATGCCTGTTCTTCGTTTCCGGTTGCTCACTTGTTCGTTGTTGATGGTTGTTCTTCGCGTCTGCCATTGTGTAGCAATATGGCGCAATCGTTTGCATGGAAATATTTTACCAAGTGCGGCGGAAATGGAAGGAAGCGCAGTGCTCCATCTGTTGCAAAAAATTAAAAATTACCATCTTTGAATGATGTTGTTTCCGATGAGAGGAATCGATCAAGTGAGAAAATCGGAGTGAAAGGTCGAATCGGTGAGTGAAATCGGATCAACACATTGCTGAAAGAGTTTTTATGAATAGATTGAACGATAAATATTGGCCAATGAGTTGATTCATGATTGGAATTTTAGCATGGAGATGGTTGCAGCGTTAATAGTGTGAAATCTTGAATCTTGAAGACATGATGAGGAATAGGAAAATCTTTTGCTTTTTTCACAAAGCTTTTTAATTTGCTAGAATCTTTTCGGTGATATAATCACCATATTCAAATGTTACATGTGAAAATTGTAAATAAAAAAATGTCAATGACAATTTTTACCGATTATTTCGAGCGGTTATAACCGCGAGATTAAACCGGAATAACCGAAAACCGGTTGTTTTTGCAATAACCACCATCCACACTTTAGAGCAACTCCAGATCTTGGGATTAATTACTCTTCAGTTGGGTTAAATAATCTAGGGAACAATGTAACGTTATCAGAATAGACGTAGTTTTCCTCCCTAATTTCATATCTCAAAGGATGAGCTAAATCCAACGTCAAGTCAAAAAAGTAAATCATTGCTTGTTAAATATATAAGGGGCTGCGTATAAAGTGAACTTGCTACGTATATTAAAACTATGCATTTCTTTATGTAAATATTTATTAACCCCTTGCATTTTTGTATTTGTTGTTAGTACTTCATCGTGTAGGTCATCTAAAAATACATGCTACTACAGGCGTACCAAATCGTTCATCTGACGAGTTTATGAAAGATTTTGTCCATCTACAACAGACGATCAAACCCTTTCCGTGATTTGGTTATTGAATGACATGGCATACTGCTACACGCTTCTCAGCCTCGGTTATTTTAACGGATGTAAATGTATAGACGTCTATAGATGTCTATGCACTAAGTCTATGCATGCTTCCACTTGAGTTGATACAACCTAAAAAGGAATTTTAACATCAATCGAGTTGAAGTAAGAGCGAGAGAGAGAGAGAGAAAGAGTAACGTGCTTAAATAACCTAATCAGCTTAATTAGGCTTATACCTTAATTAAAGGGCTGTTCCCGAAACAAATTAACTACACAAATAAGTTTTTAAATTCTGATTTTCCGAAAGAAAATGGTGCCTTAGAGATTTTCTAAATGATAAGTAACAAAATTCCCTCTAATTAGCACTGTACTAATTAATGTTATATAGCTTGGTGTTGCGGAAATTAGTATGACGTAAATTAATATTGGCAGAGAGTATTGTTCAGCGTAAACCGGTGCTATTCATGGAAGTATTAAATAAATATTGAAATGATTAAAGGTATTGCATAAATTAATTGGTACTTCTTAGCTTATTATTATTATTATTATTATATAAATAAATATTGCGTAAATTTGAATTTCATGAATTAATATTAGGCAGATTGCTATTTCACATTTTTTTTCACATTAAGTAAATTAGTGTTATATATGGATGGTATAGTGCACACGTGTTAAGTATATTTTTGCGTAAAATTGTGCTAAATACGTAAAATGTTACTATCTTGGGTAATATTCAATGTGCACAAATGTGGTCAAGGCAGGAGATAGGAACTAGGTGCTTCTGTGTAATTTAGCAAATCAGGATCCTTCCCCTTCAAACCAATTACGCTTAATAACAAACCATGTTTATTAAGTTATCACTTTCGCATCGGACACTCATAAGATTCTGGGACCTTGGGCATTTGCCCCCCCCCCCTCCTTCCCTCCCTCTTTTTGTCTCTACATGTGGTAATCATTTATTCCAATTTAAAACTACTGGCACCAGTGGCGTAGCCAGAAAGTTCATAAGGGCAGGGCTATAGGCTTATTGGAAAGGGGTTACAGAGCTACAACTCATATATTCCTATGTTAAATATACAAAATTTCATTGCAATGGGGGGTTACAACCCCCAAAACTGTCCCTGGCTACGTCTCTGATTGGCGTTATCTGTAAATACCTCGACTAATTAAATTAATCTACAAGTGTAAACTTTAAAATTGCGTTTCTCAAAAAGTTCAAGTTGTACACTATATACCATCGATATATACTGGTCTTATATTGAAAGCAGTATTGTGAAAATACTTTTGCATCTCTTGTTACTGTGTTACAGTATTGCGTAAATAGAAGTATTTCTCTATTACTAATCTATAAATACTCACATTACAGTATTAATCTTCAAGTGCTCTAAGCAAATGGTTTCTGAGTACCAATATAAGTATTTCGGTATAAGTATTTCATCAGTATTTAGACAAAATCTTGGTCCGACATAAGATGTATTTAAAATATTGCATTGTTATAAATTCCATTATGGGATAAATCTGTACCGATCAAGGATACAACGTCAATATCGAAAGGGGTACAAAAATATAAAAGTTTACTATATCGTAACACAAAGATATACTCACTTATGCACTTAGGCATTTCTCAATTGTTTGCGTATGTTGTGCACTCATTTATGCACAAATTGCTCTTTTGCTCATACATTTTTGGCTCATGCATTTGAACACATTTCTCACTTATACACACATGGGCGCCCGTATGAATACTTCTAGTTGGGGGGGGGGGGGGGTTGAGAATGATTATTACTTCCTTCTCAAGGCTGTCAAACATTTTAGTGAATGTACAAGATACTAAAATGCTACAAAAATAATTGATACTGCTTGATAATTAGTAATGAGCTAAAAAAATACCCCATTTTAAATTATAACTGTAAAACTTTTGGAAATAAATGCATAGCAGAATCGGGCAGATCAAATTTTTGAGCGGCTAGGGGGGGCGGCACGAGCCCCTACCCCCCATATGGGTGCCCATGCTTTCACTGCATATGTATAAGCATGGGCGCCCATGCTTATGCATATGCAGTGAAATCTGCCTACAAAAGTCCACAAGAGATCGGGGGAAAATATCGCCACAGACAGAGTTGAATACGATAATGTTTTATACCTGCAGCGCTGGAGAAGAATACCTATATAGACAGATTATCGTTATAAACAGATTTCTCTGTATTACTCATTTATAGGCGCTGGATTCATATAGAGTAGAACCTGTGTAAAGTGACCACCTTTGGGGGATGGACTGCAATGGCCACCATAGACAGGGGTCATTATACACTATAGACTTTGGTATAAGCATGACTAAGTCCCTACCAATTCGCTCTTATAAAAAGTGGTCACTTTATCCAGGTGGTCAATTTCCGAAGGTGGTCACTTTACCAGGTTATACTGTATACGTACTGTATTCATATTGTACCCATCATGTACTTTCTACATATGTATTAAGCATTTTATCCTGTAATTTCAAAATACTTATTCTGTGACCACTAAATATTTTATTCTGTAATTTCCAAATACAGTGGAACCTAGTAAAGTGGACACCTTGGTAAATTGACCACCTGTATAAAGTGACCGTCTTTTATAAGAGAGAGAGTTAGTAGGGACTTAGTAATACCTATACCAAAGTCTGTCGTGTATATTGACCACCTGTCTATAGTAACCATTGCAGTCCAGTCCAAAAGGTGGTCAGTTTATACAGGTTCTACTATATACTTTACTCTATACTTTCCAAATATTTTATCTCTCGAAAGTAGATTGGTGAATTTTTCTACTTAAAAGTCAAAGTGTAAAACGTTTCTCTATCTAATACATATTGTTTGCAGTTTTATCCTTTGCTATAATTAAAATATTTATGAATAAAGATTTTAATAAAAGAAATCGCAGTATTTTCAATGGCTTTTACTTTAGCATAATTTAACTTCCTTAAAAATATAATATATGCATATTTCTATATGCTTCATGGAGTTTTAGACATTTCTATAATTATATGCGTGAAAACTACGAAATTATTATAATACAATTAGCATAAAACGAGAAAAAATCGTTGTCAAATTCCGAAGCAATTTTGTTAAAATTATCTTACACTGTTGTCTTAATTGCTACAATTGCTGGCAATTATGATCATACAACATAATATATCTACATCATTAATTCCTATTTTGCGCAAAATATCGTACAATCAATTTCTTGTTCGAAATTGAATATATTGTATGTAATATATAATAATATAATATTTTTTCATTCAACCCAATTTTGCATATATTTTCATGAAGTATATATCATAAGCAATTTGAGAAAACATAGAAGAAATCTTTTAGATTTTAGAGGAAATCATTTAGATTTTAGAAGAAATCTTTTAGATATTAGAAGAAATCTTTTAGATTTTAAAGGAAATCTTTTAGATTTTAGAAGAAATCTTTCAGAATTTAGAGGAAATCTTTTAGATTTTAGAAGAAATCTTTTAGATTTTGGAGAAAAGAGATTATCTTTGTGTGTAGAACGTCGTTCTTTACTTTTTAATAAGAGCTAATGAGAAAAGGACATTTAACATGAAGAGAGGGGGGGAGTGAAACAAGGAGGGTGGGATGGAGAAATCTTTCTTTTCTTTTTATTTTCTTTTAAACCGATAGATGGCGCAGCGAAGGAAGATTAGAGTTGGCTTGATCCCAACATCCCTCACTGGGCATAAGAGGTTGGAAAACCTACATCGTCCATTGCTGAGCAAGTGTTTTGGACAACAGAGTGAGAGATACTGCGTCAGTGGAGCAGGGGGCCCAGAATATGGCCGTCGAAGGCAACAGTTGGATGGGAGGCAAGGAAGGTAAGTGATTTGCTCTTTAAAAAATTGTACATTTCTTCCAATATGTGGTGACAGGCGCCGGGATCTATCCCGGAACGCTCTCAAAGACTTCTTTGCTCCGTGCAGAGGTACAACTACGCACCATACGAGGTTCCGCATGTGTCTTCCGTGGACATGGGATCTGAGTTATAAGAGAAGCATATGCAAGTACCAATCGCTAAACGATGGTCAATTCTTGCGTTCATTCATGCATCTCACTTAAGACTCACTTGACCTTCATCACTTTCTAAAGGTCGTCTTTAATTTGTAATTGATTGCTTGCTAATTTCTCTTCGATGTTCGTTATGCACGAAGAAACTCACTGAAGAAGGAAGAAATATGCTAGGATAAAAAAGGATATAATTTCTTCTGTCCTCTTTCCCTTTTTGTCTATAATACAAGCAACGAGTATTTCTTTAGATTACGCTGTTGATAAATTACTATGACTTTCTTTATTAACTATACGAAAGCTTTAGTGTCTATTATTATCTATTATCTTTTACTTAAGATGATAAGAATGATTCAATTATTAATTTGGCGTTTCCACCGATACAATGGTATATATTTTACAGTGGTATATATTTCACAATCACACAGATTCATAAAATGATTTCTACATCCATTTCACCATCTATTCCTGTCTCTGTGTCATTATCCTTTTATTTATATGTTTATTTTCTCATGTATTTATGTGTCTATTTCCATATCTATTTGTGTGTAGATTTCCATATCTATTTGTGTGTCGATTTCCGTATCTATTTATGTGTCGATTTCCACATCTATTTATGTGCTTATTTCCATATCTACCTGTGTATCTGTTTCATCGTTTATTTCTGTATCTGTTTCATCGTTTATTCGTATGTCTATTTATCGTTTATTTCCACGTTTATTTCATCATTTGTTGTTATGTCTATTCATTGTTTGTTTCCACGTCTATTTATCATTTGTTGTTATGTATATTTATAGTTTGTTTCCACGTCTATTTCATTGTTTATTTTCATGTGTGTTTCGTCATTTATTTCTATACCTATTCAGTTTGTTTACGCGTCTATTTCATTATTTATTTTCATGTCTGCTTCATCGTTCGTTTCTACATTTATTCATCGTTTGTTTGCATGCCTATTTCTGCGTATATGTCTTATACTTTATATATATATATATATATATATATATATTTCATTTTAATCGCTGAAGCAATTTACAAGTGCATTTTTGAAATTTTATAAAATAAATGTAGCGTTTTTGCAATTGAATCTGAGCAATAACGCAATAATAAAAATTTTGCCACTTCCGGCAATTACCAAAATAATAATAAAAAAATTATGCATAATTATATTTCATAATAATCATCCCTGTTAACTTCACGACATACAAGATTCACAATTTTAAACATAGATATAGGTCAAGGCAAGGTAATTAGCCATATGAGAAAATGTTTTGATATGAGTCGAAGTATTTTTTCTGTCTAATTTTAGTGAAGTATATAATTTATTATATATGAAAAAATATATAAATATAAAATATAATTAACAATAATATATTTAAAAAGAATATGTTTGATGGTTTTAAAATTCTATAAATTATATTTTTTTTTTTTTAAGAAAAAAATACAATTCTTCATTTTATGTTACTTATTCGTCAATTTTTAATTATATATGCTTGTACATTTAGGAAGTGTTCAAGTATTACGTAAGCAATATTTTGGCCATTTCAACCCCCCCCCCCTAGTAAGCAAAAATTAACATTGGCTAACATAGGAAAATAAGCAAAATGGCACCCCCAAGGTGCTTACGTAATACTTAAACTCTTCCTTATTTATGATTACATATTTTATTTATGATTTATAACTTACAATTCATGATAATAAATTGACACCCACGTTTTGGAGCTCATACTAGAGCTGTTTTAGGTATAGGAGAAAAAGAGACATCATTCTAGAGTCGAAGTGGTGTCCCTCTGTTGGGCCCCGAGTGCCTTAGCCACTAGACCATCGAGAACAGGATCAATGCTCCCTTTTCTCCTTACATAGGTGTACGCAGAAAGTTCATAAGGGGGGTTATAGGCTCAGGGAGAGGGGGTTAGAGTTACAACTCACATATTCCTATGTTAAATATACAAAATTTCATTGCAATGGGGTTACAACCCCATCAACACCCCCTGCTTAGGCCAGCGCCCCCTTATATTAAGTTTTAAGATATTATTACTACCCTTTTCAGGGAAAAAATCACAAAATTTCACCCCGGTAACTTTGTGCGTTGACCATAATATTGGCAATTGCGTTTTCCCTGAGAAGGGTAATAACATCTAACAGCTTACAATTCATAATTATAGCTTATTTTCCCTTTAAAAACAAAAGGAAAACAAGCCTCAATTTTTAGTGTGTAACGTATTTTTACCACCAGATTAATGTTATTTTTTTTTAATGCAAAGTGTTTTTCCTGCATAAATTTGATGAATTAATTGAATTTTTATTGAATGATATCAATTGAGCTTTTTGTCAATGTATATTCATTACAGATAGCCTTGTTTGAAAAGAAAATCGTGTTTGGTTAAATTTTGTTATATTAACAAATATATGGTATTTCCTTGCTTTGCAAAGCTTATTGAAGCGACATGGCTGTTTCAGTGACGTAATAAAAGGGGTCTCAGGGAGCTCATGGGCCCCCCCATTGGATAATAAAATGTATCATTCTCATCAATATCGAATTCGTTTGACCATTTTAAAGTTGCGTAACCCTCCCTTAATTTTTAATCTCTACGCCTCTGATCCGTTTATCTATGTTAGACAAATATCTACGCAATATGTTAGAAGAAGCATTTTATTTAAAGAAATATCTGTATTAAATAAATACCTACGTTATGTTAGATGGTATCTCTCCGATAAATATCTGCATTTAATAAGCACTTACGTTATGTTAGATGGTATCTCTCAGATGAACATTTGTATTAAATAAGCACCTACGTTATGTTAGATGGTATCTCTCAGATAACCATCTGTATTAAATAAGCACCTACGTTATGTTAGGTGGTATCTCTCAGATAAACATCTGTATTAAATAAGCATCTACGTTATGTTAGGTGGCATCTCTCGGATAAACATCTGTATTAAATAAGCAACTATGTTATGCTTTATCTTTGCTTTAAGATGTTTAACTTTCAGATAAATGTCCTTGTTAGTTAAGTACCTGTGTTATGTTAGATGATATCTCTCAGGTAAGTTCGTTAGATAATAAGTGTTTATGTGCTGCGTTAAAAGCAATTTCTCTGATGAATGTTTCCGTTGGATCAATTCTTTAGGGTATGTTAGAAGTCGTGAGATAAGTATTCACGATATTGTTAAATAGTCAGTTATCTCAGCTAAATTTATATGTTTGATAATGATCTCTGCCATGGAAAGCCCGGCAAGAGGTGTGCTTGCACTCTGGACTTAGAGAAGACTAAATCCACAAGGTATTATAGTCTAACAACATTATTCAATTGGAAGTTTTCATGGATGCAGCCCCCCCCCCCTGCATATAATACTGGAAGCGGCCATGTGTTAGATAGCCATACTATGTGTTAGATAGCCATGCGCCATACTATGTGTTAGATAGCCATATATCTCTCTCCTTATCTCTAATATAAAGGCGTGTGTTCGATAACTATCTACATGTTAATTAATATATCATAACAGATATATCATATAAATATGTCCTAAATAAATATTAAATAGTTAACTATCTCGGATAAATTTAAACGTTTTAAACGTTTGAAAACTATCTACGATATGATGGGTAATCATCGCTTCCTAACATGAATATATATGATATTCGATAGGTATCTATATATCAGATAGCTATCGTATAAATATCCATCTTAAATAAATATGTATATCAGATAGTTTTCTGTCTCAAAAACTATCCATGCTAGGAATTAGGCGCAACTATATTCATATCTTTATGTATTGATACTTATTGCGGATATTATTTCAGCTATCTATCTGGAATACTTATTCATATTATATCGATAGATATCTCAAATAATGATAATATATTAGTTATCTATTTTAAATAATTGAATTGATATTTTAGATGGGTCAATTACTCCTGGGGGGTTGTTTACGTTTTGAAATATGTAAATTAGTTATAAACAGGGTTTAAATTGGGCGGGAGCTCACTGGAGCCCGGCTCCGGTACTTCTTCACTTTTGGCGATTATTTAAATATTAGCCGGAACCCCTAAATAGACACTTTCATGAAAAAAGAATGAATTTTTGATTAAAGTCATAAACTTTGTTGTCCAGAAAAATGGACATAAACAATTGATATGATTTATCGATTCTTTTGCAGCCATTTGATTTTTTAATCGATTTAACATAATATTAGGGCTCCTGCACTTTTTCCTTAGAAATTAAGCACTGGTCGTAAATATAACATTTATTAAATATAACATTTATTAAATATTCATTTATTTACACATTAAAAAATACCAAACTTTGTAATTTTTTCAATTTTTCTTGATTTTCAACACTCCAAATATTTGAGTTGATATCCATGGCATAATTTTCCAATTTATTATTTTACTCATGGGTAATTAATGTAATTTTGTAATTAATTGAAAGTAATTGGCGAGTTTTAATATGTTTTTTCCTACTCAGGAATGCTTTTATGCTTTACAAGGGTTTTGTTGCTTTTTAAAATCAGAAATACTGTATATATATATATGCATTTAATTCTGCTTGAATCCTTGACGCCATTTTAAACTATTGGTCTTATATTATTACCCTTCACAAGGTTAATGCAATTGTCAAACCGGTCAACACATAAAGCCACTTATTATTATTTTTAGGAGCGTTCCTTACGAAATTTATGTGAATAATCATTTTTGACACCCAAGTTATCAGTTCAAACTCTCTAGAGATTTACATATATATACAGTAAAAACTTTCTTCAGGACCCACTCTATTCAGCAACCACCTCCCTTAATGACCACATATTCTTGAAACGAATTTCCTCACCCCCATAGACCCAGTGCTAAATTTACCTCTATTCACAGATTACCTCCTTCAGCGACCGCTTTTTCACGGATCCGAAGCACGGTGAAGACAAATACACTAATTGTTGGTAAAAAAAAAATTATTTATATAATAAAATTTATTTATAAAAAAAATTATTAATAATATGCGGCAAAAACCGTCTGGAATTGAGAGTTGAATAGTGTACGCGTAAGGTATGGTGTAGGGAGGAGGTCGGAAAAGAATAACATCCCTACAAAAGTAGTGGCAACTTGTATGTTCTCGCGATTTTGCATTCTTCCCACAAAGAAGCGAAAATCGTTTAGTAGCGTGTTGGTTCGAAGTACTCTTTTGTACTTGGCGCAGTATAGCCCAGATGCTCTTGCGCCATAAAACATCCAAACAAACAAACAACTCTTTTGTACTTATTGATATTGAACTACTTTTAACATGGCGTCCTTACCAGCAAGTTAGTACATCATTTTTTAATTATGTTTGTTGTTCTATGATTAATAGTATTTTATAAAGCTCATTTAATATTGACGCATTAAAAAAAAGTTAAGTTTTGATGGTTCTATATTTGTTTATGGAAATTTAATTTAATCAGTCCATATCATGTCCGTAATTTTAATATATATGTTTCTTTATAAGTTGATCTTGCTGAAACATAAAAAAAAATTGCCCATATTTGCCCCATTTGGAAATATTCCATTTTATATAAGGTGGCCATAATCTAAGTCTTCGTATTCAGGGTCAACTGTAGCTTAATCTAACATTGCAAATGGCTCCAAATTTAGCAAGTAGCTTAGCTAGACCAGGTGACCATTTTGCGAAGAAAAGATTGTACAGAGTGGTTATAAAATAAGATAGTTATCCAGTCCTGACAAGATGTCGTCAAGAACCGAAAGTTCAATTATTTGATCGCTTGTAACTTTCGTCAGAAAAACGGATCATTTTTAAAAAAAAAACCCTCTTTATTTGATATCAACATGTATATACTTTCTAATTGAAATTGTTAAGCGCCCTAGCGCCAGCGCCCAGTTTTTAAGGACGCTCATAATTTTTATATCGCAAAATCAAGTACGCTTGACTTGATAACAAATAAGTGTTAATTTTGTTCAAATATATTGAGTCGTTCAAAAGTATTATTTTTTTTCCAACTTCTCGTGCAATGCCCCCCCCCCCCCCCCCACTGTGCGATAGTGGGCGCTTTCGGGGAATTTATATATGTAGAAGAAAATGTCATCGCCTTGATCTGGATCGAACTGCGGAGCCTCCGTCAGATTCTGAGTATCTTTCTTACTATTTTTTCTTCTATATATATAATACTCTGATTTGAGCTAATAACGTGGGCCTCAAAAACCGAATACTCAAATTACAGGTCGTTCGTTTATTTATTTATTTATTTATAATTTACAGTCGTTTATTTGTTTAAAAAGGACTGGTGAAATTTAAATTTGTGGAAATCGCATTTAACGCATTAACAGATAAACGACCTCGTTTCCACATTTTAAATACAATAGTCTGCGGTCAATTCAACTTCAGACCACTATGGAAATTTTCCCTAATTGCTGCGTGGGTTGTCGTTCTAGCGGCGTCTAGACCAGGCGGACCCGGGCAGTTCGGTCCGGTCCGCCCCTGGTCTAAACCAAAAACTATTTCAAAAAAATCTCTTTAAAATATCTTTTGTTCTACAGCTCGGGCCTCTTCTATGTAAAATATTTGAGTAATAATGCATAGTTTTACTGTTAACACGTTTTGTACAATATTATTTTCTAATTTTCGGATTATCCGTTAACTCGATTATTCCGTGGAGTCGTGCCACTCATTACCGGATAATGGCGAACTTGCTGTACTCACTTTCGTCACTAACAACTATTAGTTACTGCCTACTTGGGAGAATAACAATTGCATTTAATAGTTTTATAACAGACGCAGCTTGGCAACAGCTGCAGATTGATAAAACAAGCATGGCGTGGCAACCACACCATGATAACAACGGCTACTTGATGTAACTACACCTGGACTTTCGAGGTGAGAAAAATCATTCACGTGATGACTTACTGAATGATTCATTCAGTTATTTGGTGAATGGTGTTACCCAGTCATATAATTTGCGCTCTGTTTTGATACATGTTTGATTTATGGCGCAGTATAGCCCAGATGCTCTTGCGCCAGAAAAAAGCCAAACAAACAAACTGTTTTGATACAGTAAATCCTCTTTAATGCCCCCCCGCATATATTTCTGATTGGTAAATGGTCGTTTCGGAAAGAAGTCTCGGAAGCCATTCTCAAAAAAAGGGTCTGTCAACTCTGTTTTGCTGACTGTTGATTCTTTTTGGAAAATATTGGTCGTTTTGTGAGGTGCCCTTATCAGAAGATTTCGCCGGTCTTTAGGTATGGCCCATACTTCGCGAAGTAAAACACTTTAGTGAAATAATTTTCCACCTGGATCATTCTCATCGGCAGGGGCGGAGCCAGGGTTTACAGATCCACCTCCCAGTCAGTTTAACAAATCGCCCCCCCCCCCATCCAATTACGTTTAATGAGAAATGACATTCGTTATATTATTAAATATTTCGCGCCGGGCCCTGGGTACTTGCCCCCCCCATTGCCCCCACTTCTCCCCGGCCCTACCCATCCAGTATCCTGGCAAAGTATATCTATTTTCATTTCGATATACTGACATGCATTTTTAAAAATACACATTACACTCTCGATAATTGAGTACTGTTGCGGACCAGTCGATTTCGTTCGCACAAATAGGGTTTGAACAATCTTAAAAAAGACCCAGTACCCGCTTTTATTGTTTCTGAAAGTAGGCACAGGTACCCGAAAGTTCGTAATGGTACCGACAGAGCAAAATAAAGACGGAAGAGGGAGGAACCTCCGTTTATTTTGTTTCATTGAAGGAAACAAATTGAATTTACTCTTGAATGAAATAGAATGTAGAAAGAGGCAGCCGCCGGAAGCGACGTTTTCCCCTCAATTTCTTTATCAAGGGCTAAGCATATTTTAGCTACTAGAATAGCAAAATGCGATTAAAATGTTAAGATCGCGATAACACTTTCTCGTGTTTGTAAATAAATCTCCTCATGCAACTGGCCCTTAAAAATGGCCAAAAGATCATTTTTAGAATGTTATGTAAGTCTCTCCTGCACCTACAATATTGTGTGATATTGGTTCATCCATATATATCATGATATCACTTTGTCAATACTCATCGTTGTGTTCGTTTTCCAATATCATGTTATCAATTTGTCAATACACATCATTGTATCCCTTTGTCAATACACATCATTGTATCCCTTTGTCAATACACATTATTGTATCGCTTTGTCAATACACATCATTGTATCCCTTTGTCAATACACATCATTGTATCCCTTTGTCAATACACATCATTGTATCCCTTTGTCAATACACATTATTGTATCCCTTTGTCAATACACATCATTGTATCAGTTCGCCAATATCATGATATCACTTTGTCAATACAAATCATTGTATCCGTTTGCACATATTATGATATCACTTTATCAATACACATCATTGTATCCATTTGCCAATACCGTGATATGACTTTTGTCAATGCACATAATTATATCCGTTTACCAATATCATGTATTACTTTGTCAATACACATCATTGTATCACTTTGTCAATACACATCATTGTATCACTTTGTCAATACACATCATTGTATCACTTTGTCAATACACATCATTGTATCACTTTGTCAATACACATCATTGTATCACTTTGTCAATACACGTCATTGTATCACTTTGTCAATACACATCATTGTATCACTTTGTCAATACACATCATTGTATCACTTTGTCAATACACGTCATTGTATCACTTTGTCAATACACATCATTGTATCACTTTGTCAATACACATCATTGTATCCGTTTGCTAATACATGTCGTTGAATTAGCTTTTTTTTTATGCCTATCACAGCTTTTTTCATTCATGTCAGCTCTTTTATTCATATCATAATTTTTTCATTCATGTCAGCTCTTTTATTCATATCATAATTTTTTCATTCATCTCACAACTTTTTTATTATTATCACAGTTTTTTCCATCTATATTAATATATTTTTACACAACATTGTATCGGTTTCTGTATGTATATCACAGTTCATTCATCCGCCTCAATATATTATTTTTCTTAAATATCGTCCTATCAGATTTTTTAAATATATCACAGCTCTCTATGTATGCCCCCTTCCGCTGGCGTATTATAACGTGTTTATCCATTGTTCAGGAAATCTTTGTTTAAATCCAAATGGTGGCGAAGTCTTCTTGTATTTTCACTGATCCGTAGTTTGGGGGTTGGTTCCATAGGTGACGGAAATTCAGATTCCTCGAAAAGCTGCATGTCACTGTGCAGTATGATATTGGTTGTTCTTGTTATTAAATACACATGCACAAAAACAAAAAGAACTATTTTGAAACGACATCACTAATGTAAAAAAAAAGCCCATATTAAATTGTTCATAATTAATCCCTTCATTGATTGGGGAAAGGGGTGCGGAAATACGGCAAATATCTCAGAGGGGACCCTAAAACCCAGCATGTATTCCAAGGGGCCCAAAATCCTAACAAATATTCAAGGGGGCCGCAATCTGCAGATGGCAAGGAGACAACTTTTATATGGATCCATTTAAAATCTTCGTTCAGTTTAAACGTGGACTAGCAAATTCAATATTCGTTTTTGATTAACGCCATCTGGTTTTTAAAAAATGAACTACATTGTTCGTGATATATGAAAGCTTATTGGTGAATGCTTCAGCATCAGAACACAGTATCCATTTTGAGCAATAAATAATAAGAGGTAATGTTCAGGACTTTTAAACAATGCACGCTTTAATGTAATGGTTCCTTTAAACTGCGCGAGTATGCCGTTACTGGAATGCTCCTGCGCACACCAAGAATCAATAGCTGTGGCTCATATTTTCTTTTGAAAACGCTGCTGGAAGGATCGTTTCAGTAATTTCAAAATTTCTACTCCAAACCGCATTTTAATCACATCTGATTACAATAATCATTCACCTTATACCTCTTCGCTTATACATCGCTTTCTATGGTGGCCTAATACGTGATTTCTCAACGTGTGTGTAGCTGTACACTCAGAGTATCGCGACAATCAGGGCATACCGTGGCACCTCAGTGTACTGCGACAACCCCCCGGGGTTTCTACAAACAATTTTTAAAACATCGCCGTCAATTTCAAGAAAATGTGTAAGTTCTGTAATTTTCCCCCATGACAACAATTTAGATGGAGATAACTGTAATAAATAGTATTAACAGTAAACAATTCACTAGTTTCCAGACCTGATTGACCCAACATGACCTTTGCTTTCTTTATGTCACGAAAATTTAACTGACCAATCAAGTGACACGTCTGGCGTTAATCCAGTGTCCTATATGGACAAGACATTGGCCTCAGGACAATTGACATTCTCCTTTGGCACCTTGACTGACCAGCGAAAACCTTTCCTAGAACGAGAAGACATCGGGTCTCAAAACAAACTCGAGGAGGAAGTTTGGGAAACTTCGAGAGCACTTAATGAAGAAGAATGGAGTCTACCATCGTGGAATCTATTCTAATTTTCGCAAAACCACCTTCCTTGCCTCCTATTCAAACCTCATCAGTTCATATTATTTTTCCCTGCGCCCTGCATTTTACATTCCGAGAGTTGGTACGCTGATTTTCTGGGATTTGGAGACAAGGAAACAATGATGTTGAGAAGTTCTCCCTCTCATCATCGTCTCATTTTCTCTTTCTCCCCTCTCTCTCTCTCTCTCTCTCTCTCTGTATATATATTCGAGGATTAAGGGATGAAGAGAGAGAGAGATCAGTTTCAAGAGAGTTGAAATTTACTGAAAACACCCTTCGTGTAGCTTGAAGCGATGCATTTCAAAGTTCAGCGTTTATTGCAAAGGGCAATAACTTCTGAAGCACACACTATACATCATTTAAGATGAATAATGGATGGACTTATACCGAGGTCAGTGGCGCACCCACATATGGGGACGAGGGGGCCTTGGTCCCTCCCTTTGGCTAACGAAACAAAAACGATTACGCCAACAGACACTGGTAAATTATTTTATTAAAAATGTAAGATGAAAGTAGTGATGTTCCCAACATTTCCTTAACCGTATGTAGAAATTTTAACCAGCACTGTTCATCAGCTTTTAACTAAACTAATTTTACCTTTCGTGATATTTTATCTGATTCTTTTAATCATGAACTAATTTTTAACTTTTTGTCTAATGTTGGCTTCTTCCATCTCATCTAATTTTACTCTGGCATTTCGTTTGATTTTACTTTAATGCCTTTTTCCTTTATAGTTGTATTCATTTTAAACCGCATGTACGATTTTACCTTTATGGCGCCGAATAACCCTTGCTGTCCTTGCGCCATAAAGATACAATCAACCAACCAATCAACCCAACATTTCCCTGAACTCTGGCGACATTGACGAGACTACTGTTAGGGCAAGCAACAACAGCAGTGACCCGGCACTGCCTTCAAACGCTTTCCAGGAAAGTAAAGGTAGCCCAAAACACAATATCAAACACAGTTGAAATAGAAATTCTGACTGTAGATATTTTTAATTATGTCAAGAAATCTAACCTCACTGATGGAGATAGAATAAGAGTGCTGGCCATTGTAAAATTGTGCAAACATAATCTACTACTTCTAATTATTTAAGTATGTTGCATTATAGAATTATTAGTAATTTAATAATGATAAATGTACACAAAAAGACAATCGTAATTGACATGGCACATGGTCATTTTTTCCCACCAAAAATTCCTTGCTCCACTGGGACCCCCCCCCCCCTTAAGAATATTCTGGGTGCGCCACTGAAAGAGTTCATCGACTCAGGCCTACTGAAAAACCATGTTCTTGCGAGAAAATTGAAGTGTCTTATTGTCAGTAGAAAGTTGTAAACAAATTCGTTAAAGTACTTTGTAAATTTCATTAAAAAATAAGCGTTGTAAACAAATTTATTAAAACCCTTTGCCAATTTTACCGACAGTAAGAATTTGTAAACAGGTTCAATAAAGTGTTTTGGCAATTTCATCGACAGTAAAAGGTTTTGAAGAAATCCATCAAAACGTTTTGTCAATTTCACTGATGGTTAAAGGTTGTAGACAAAAAATAATGTTAAACTGGCTTTAAAATCCAGGTGCTTATATTATTGGCATTCCTTTTATGTAATTGACGGATAGCGAACAAACAAAAGGGAAGTTTATTTTATTATTAAATGTTTTTCAATAAATTTTGTTCACCAATAACAATAACTTTTATGAGCTGAAGTTCACCAATAAAAAGAAATTACATTTCATTTCATTTTCAAGGTAAATTTATAGTATTTCAGTTTCAAACTATATTAATAATAATTTTTCAAGCTAAAATAATAATAATTTTTCAAGCTAAAATAATAATAATTTTTCAAGCTAGATTAATAATAATTTTTATAGCTAAAATAACAATAATTTTCAAGATAAAATAATAATAATTTTTCAAGATAAAATAATAATAATTTTCAAGCTAAAATAATAATAATTTTCAAGATAAAATAATAATAATTTTTCAAGATAAAATATTAATAATAATTTTTCAAGCTAAAATAATAATAATTTTTCAAGCTAGATTAATAATAATTTTTATAGCTAGACTGATAATAAAAGAATACGACGGCTAATTGAATTATTTCAATTTCAAGCTAAATTAATAATGGATAACTAATTGGATTATTTAAATTTCAAGCTAGAGTAATAATAGGTAACTAATTAAATTGTTTTCATTTAAAGCTATGTTGGTAATAGATAACCAATTGAATTATTCCAATAGCAAGCTAGACTAGGAATAGATAACTAATTGAATTATTTCCGTTTCAAGCTAGATTACTAATAGATAGCTAATTGAGTTATTTCAATTTCAAGCAAGGCTAATAATAATTAACTAATTGAATTAGGTCGGTTTCAAGCTAGATTAATAATAGATAACTAATTGGATTATTTCAATTTCAAGCTAGTTTATTAATAGATAGCTAATTAAGTTATTTCAATTTCAAGCTAGATCAAAAATAGATCACCAATTGAATTATTTAAATTTCAAACTGGTTTAATAATAGATAGCCAATTAAATTATTTCAATTTCAAGCTAGATTAATAATAGATAGCTAATTGAATTATTTTAATTCCAAGCAAGACTAATAATAATTAACTAATTGAATTAGTTCGGTTTCAAGCTAGATTAATAACAGATAACTAAATGAATTATTTCAATTTCAATCTAGACTTAGTTATTTTGAAATACAAGTTAATCCTCACTTTTCGACAGTTTACGACCCCCTATGCTTACGATGCCCTCCCACATATGAATAAGTACTGCTTCCCATTGGTATCCTGTTTAGTTCAGTCCTCATGTAAACAGAGGTTTCCGTGAAACGGAACCCCAATTAATATTATTCAAATTAGGGTTTCCTTTCCAACAGGTCGTTTAAATGTCGTCGTTGAAAAGCCCAAGGTTTCGTAAGAGTGGGAATCTGTTAGGTCTGGTTAGGATATTTAGAAATTGCTAAGCATCTTAACAATTTCAATAAGGACGATGCGAAAAATATTTCTTATCCCTTGTCAACTATTTTAACAATCTTGTATTTTTATTTATAATTTTATATTATATTTTTATTTGTTTTTTTATAATTAATTT
>QLNU02014768.1:0-12460 GCA_006491805.2 Dysdera silvatica | reverse complement strand
TTTTATTACATGTTGAGAATTTTTTTTATTACATGTTGAGAAATTTTTTATTACATATTGAGAAATTTTTTTATTACATATTGAGAAATATTTTTTATTACATAGTATTTAAACGCCATTATCAAATTTATATAACAGATGAGAGAGGGAAAGTAAGTTCGTTGATGTAGAAGGTGTGAGTTCGTCGATGTTGTAAAAGTTGCAAATTCACCGATGTCGTAAAAGTTGCGAATTCATCGATGTCGCGAAAACTTCCGATAATCAAAAACTAAATAGGATTCATCTTTGAAAGACGCCGATTACTAAGGATTATTTAAAGCGATTAATCAAACTTTGTGAAATCGATTGCAGTAATGTCATGGGCCGAAATCGATATAACGCTCCTGTGAATCGATTATTCATTCCCACGGATATGTTTTTATTAATAGAACCTACATAGACAGAGAAATAACTACAGATAGATTACACAGTTCCGTTAACTACTAAATAGACATGATTATGTATGGAACGGTTAAATACAGTTATTCACATGGGCGTCCATGTGAGAGGGGGGGGGGCTCGAGCCCCCCTAGTCATTTAAATAATTTATTTGCTAGAACTACTATGCATTTACTTTCAGAAGTTTTACAGTCGCATTTTAAAATAAGGTGTTTTGTATAGTGGAAAATATTAACTATTTGACGATTTTCTCTTTACTAACCGCTTTTAAATACAATCATTACTTTTTAGCGTATTACTAATTGTCAAGCAGTATCAATTATTTTTGTAGCATTTTAGTATCTTGTACATTCATTAAAATGTTTGACAGCCTTAAGAAGGAGGTAATAATTTTTCAGCCCCCCCAACCCCCCCTTATAGAAATACTCATATGGACGCCCATGCCTATGGCGACACGTGATATGTGTACTTGCCCCCCGCCTCAATAATTTTGAAAACTGTTCATTGATGCAGTGCCTGATTTACGCAGGGGCATGAGGGGTAGCCCCGAGCCCTCGATTCGGAAGGGCCCCCCCGCCCCGCCCTGAATCCTAGATTTAGTCCCGTACATTCACAAAAATTTTAATATTTGTTTTATTGGCAATCCGAAGACTTTTCAGGATTTAAAAAATCCTTTACTAGCTCCTTTCCCTTAAGACCAGGAAAGCATACCTAGATAATGTGTCATACCTATCTTGATCTTATAAATAAAATTGATATATAATTATAATTATTATTATTATTATAATTATTAAATTGATTATAATGATAATAAACATAATAATTAGAAATCTGTCGTGGGCGCAGGAGGGGTAGGAGCCCCTTAATGAATGTCTGCCCCGGGCCCTGCATGGATGTGCATGTGTAAAACGCACGTTAAAGAGTGCACGAGTATAAAAAGTCATATCAAAGAGTCCATAAATAAAAAGCGTGTCAAAGGGCTTATAAATAAAAAGTACCCTGTAGCTGTTCGTAGATAAAAAATATGATTCATAAGTAAAAAGTACATAAAAGCGGTTCATAAGTAAAAAGTACATAAAAGCGGGTTCATAAGTAAAAAATGCATCAAAAGATCCATAAATAAAATGCATATCAAAAGAGTTCATAAGTAAAAATGGTTCATTGTTCTAGGAAAAAATTCTAAAAACGTATCTGTTGTTATACGCTTATGAACCAATCAGGAAAGTAAACATTGACGTAACTGGTTTGGGGTGGGGGGGACCCCACCTTGAAATTTTTTTTTTTTTTTTGCCCCTCTTAGGAAAACGAGGATTTAAAATGACTGTTATTGGTTACTAGATGGGGGGGGAGGGGCGGGGCTATAGCCCCGCCTAGATCTTAGGAATGCTGCGCGAATGGAAGTAAATATAGAGTGCCATAATTACAACAATAACGAAGAATTAAGGTGTCTGGCTATCTTTTCTTTTTCTTTTTGGTTTTACGGCTCAAAGACTACAGTGGTCATGCTGCGCCGGGACCTACTGTTTTCCGAGGAATCCGAACCTCTTAAGGCCTAGGGAACCAAACCCCGGACTACAGTGAGCAGTGCGTCTGGCCATCTGGAAAAGTCAGTGATTTTTATTTATTTTTTTTTTACTGGAAAAGTCAGGGAAATTTGAAGCGCAAGGCC
Source organism: Dysdera silvatica (assembly GCA_006491805.2). Lineage (NCBI taxonomy): Eukaryota > Metazoa > Arthropoda > Arachnida > Araneae > Dysderidae > Dysdera > Dysdera silvatica. Next base: position 10,353 of record QLNU02014768.1, on the reverse strand, counting down.
TGTATCAGGGAAATTTAAAATGTAGTGTTACAACGAATAGCTTATTAAAATAATTTTCCTGAAATGCACATTTCATTTTTCCGTACTGCACTGCATACTGACAATTTGAAAAACATAATTTTTATTAAACTTTCTTCAAAAAAATACTTTTTTTTTTCACAAAAAAAATAATTTAGATAAAATTGTTAAGCCCATATTTCTTAGGAAAAGGTTTGCCAAATATAAAGCATAAACAACAAAGTAATTTTAGCTAAATTATTTCACCTGTAAGAAATTCTGATCACACCGACTCCTTATATTTAGTCATCATATTTTTTAAATGGAATGGAAGGTGAGACTCCAGCATTGGGGCGGATCTACGCATGGGGGGGGGGATCCCCCCAAATCCATAAAAATGCAGTGGAAATCGGTTATAACAAACAGGGGCGGCTCGAGGTTGATTTTGAATCCGGGCGGCCTGACACAGATTGCTTTTAGCGTCCCCCCACCTCCTGCGAAAATGGGAGATTTTCACAGATGCACAGTCCCACACATATACCCTATAAAAGTGGCCAAAAGTCTGAAAGAATTTCTCTAAAGATGACTAAAAATTTCTCTAAACTTGTCTCTTTTCTTTTAAAAAAAAGATTTTTTACTGTTATGTCAAATAAAAAAAATTAACTTAGCTTCAGTTTGGCGCGCTCATCTAAACGGGGCCTTGGGCGGCCGCCCGGGCCGTTAGCCGCCCCCTGACAACGAGCGCCGATTATAATGACTAACCGCATATAACGATGAAACACTTACCAAAGGTTTGAATCCCCCACCCCCCCACAAAAAATACCTCTCTGGATCCACCTCTGATTACGATTATGTGATTAAACCCCTTTATAACGAATTCAAAGGAGCTCAGTGAAACTTACGTTATAAATATTTAATTAATGTAAGTTTTTCGATGTAAAAAGTGCATAAAAAATACAAGTATTGCATTATAAATTCATCAATCAACTTATAAACGTTTTAGGTTTCTATCAGTGGATTTCATGGTCTCGAAACTCGGTTTAATTATGCAAATTTTAATGCATTGTAACCACTATCGGATAAAAGGGGGTGGGGGGGTGATCGCCCCCACTCGAATCGTGTTTCTATCATGGAAAATGTAATGGACGAGGATTCAAGTATTGCGTCAGCAATATTTTGACCATTTCACGCCCCCCACCTCCGTAGTAAGCAAAAATTAACATTGGCTAATATGGGAAAATAAGGCCAGTGGCACTCCCCCCCTCCCCCCCAAGGTGCTTACGTAATACTTGAATTCTTCCTGAAAAGTACCGTACAGTTGCCTAAAAACAGGGATCAGAAAAATAGCCCCCCCTACAGTTGAACGACCTTTGCATCCAACATTGATTGTAACGTGTTTACTAAAATTAGCGACTGAAATTGATTAGTTGGAAAATTTCAGTAAAGTTCAAAATCGAATTTGACCAAGAAATGGAAATTTGAAAAACTCGGTATTAAATTTTTTAAATGGAATTTAAATTTTGAAGTGCATCTGTTACCAGAAATGGAACCTCTTTGGGGGATTATTTATACAGCTTTATTAGCATAGCGGTGACGAAAGTCAGAAGCGGTATAAGTTGCCTCTCCTATTTTTATAGCTATGCATATATAGCAAGTGTGGAAGGTTTTCAGAAAAATCTCCAAAGTTTCCCCCCTTTTTAGCGGAAGCTGCAAACTACGGATTTTATTGCGGTGTGTTTCACCCATTTCTACGACCTAGCAGGCATAAAACTCGATTATGGCTACTTTTTATAGCCAGGTATCTCACTTATTGGTATTTAATTCCAAATATTAAACGCATTGTGAGCTGTGTCGAGAGAGGCATCGAATTTCCATCTAGCAGCTATAAAATCTAGCAAATTGTGTTGTTGTTGCTGCTAGACTATAGCTGGATTTAGCAATTGTTAGTACTTCTGATTTACATAGAAGCTCTTTGGCAGATGAACGATGAGTCAGGCGACTGGCATCTGTACTGGAAATACAACATCCGTTATCGCTTCACTATCGTTGTTTATCTCCACTCTTTATTTTCTGCAACGAAGGCTTGATAAGCAGCGCGTCGTCTGTTCTGATAGAGGTCAGCAGAAACGCCTCGCTATAAGAACGAATAGTTTCTATACGTTCTCTTCAGTTAGCAGTGGACATCGCTACGAGAGCCGTCCAGTTGCGTCCTAAACCGTACCATGGCTGCCGCTGAAACTAAAGGGTACGACGATTATATCACGTGGGAAGTAAATAAATTCAATGAATTGTATAATGAGGATTCCGGCTTCGCTGACATTAGCAATTCTTTTTACATGCCAGAGACCGGAGAGTGCGAATGGCAACTGGAACTTATTGGTTACCCTAAACCTTTGGAAACAACTCCGGCCAAAGGTCAAAAGAGACTTCTTGAATTGAAAATGCGTTTAATCAGAGCGGACCACAACCAAGAAGCATTTCGTAAGGCTTTCTCTGTGGTTATTCTCTGCCATTTTCTGAATACAAATGGTGACTACTACAGTGTCTTCTATAGCCGAGAAACGTTTTGTACCACCAAGAATACTTCCTGGCAGTCTCAGCAAATAGATGGTCAGTCGCTGTTGAAGAAACTAAAAGATGGAATATTGAAGATTCGTTTGAAGTTGGAGCTGATTAAGTTTTCTGTATGCAATGTTCCAGCCCATAAAGTGTCTTTGGAGATTCATGACTGTCTGAAGAAGATGCTCAAGGATCGCACATTGACTGATATTGCTGCTGTTGACACAAACGGCAATGAAACGTATGTGCACCAGTGTGTTATGGCGTCTCGTTGTCCAATGTTTAATGACATGCTTCGGTCTGGTGAGTTTTCAAACACCAGTGGACCACGAATCTACACCGGCTTGGACAGTCAATCAATGGCACAGTTCATCGAATTCGTCTACACTGGAGAGCTTTCTTTCACCACCTGTGGGCCTGTTGCCATGTCCTTGCTTAAGACTGCAATGAACTACAACATGCCGGACTTGAAGAAGACTTGTGAGGATTTTCTCATCCTAAACCTTAATATACCAGACTGTTTAAATATCCTTAACTTCGCGGATGATCATGGAGAACTCCTTCTGAAGAAAAGAGTCCTGGAGTTCATATCCACCCACAGAATCCATTTTCTGGAAGAGGATAGCTTTCTTCCTATCAAAAATGTGCATCTATTGAGGGATATTTCTGTTTATTTGAATCAACCTTGTATACCTAAACTATGCCTTTCGTAAACTTTCCAAGTGCTATTTTATTTTTCTAAACTGTCAAGATATAATACCCAAACAGGAACGCTACTACGATAAACTATAGGCATTATTTGTCAAGTATCTGTACCTCTCGTTTCCACGTAAGTAGTTATAATGTAGGATGCAAAAAATTTTAGGACCAAAAGTGATATCGTTAGTTTAGTTGTCCTGCATAATTGATTTCTTTATTTGATATTTCGATTTTTATATCTGCATACGCATTTTATTTCTATTCTGTAATGTTTGCTGAGTATAATCATGCGAGTCATAAAGTGTGCTTATAATCTTAAGCGCCTGTAGCTGCATTTATAATCCAAGATTTCCTATTATTTGCCTTCATCTGATTATAAATACAATCTAAAGCTTTTTAATTCCTAATCTTCGGCCTACTCCTTACCATGGCCGTTCGGCTTCCGCTGATAATGCATCACTAGATTTTATCAATATCCAACGAAATATGAGTACTATGAAAAAGTAATGTAATAGGATTATATATACTGAAGTCAGTGGTACCTCTGCACACTGAGGGGTGAGCCAATTCGTTCACTGAACGTTTATGCCCATTATGGACTGAATTATGTCCCAAGTAATGGAATCAATTTTACGTTTATTTTTAAAAAGTTTAAATCCCTCTCTGGTGCTCTTCTACAATACGGTACGGGCTTCCTTTTTGGCGAGTGAAACACTCGCCAGTTACCTACATTTTTTTTCTTCAGCGGATAAACAAAATTTAAAGGTAAACTCAAGAGCAAATGTTTTAATGAGTATTGATTGTAAACTAATGACTGTGCTCTTTCACAATACGGCAACCACTTTCGTTTTGGCAAATGTTTCGTTCCTGAGTTACAACTTTTTTCCCCTAAATTTAATTTTATTTAAATTAGAATTGGCATACTGAAGTCAGCGGTACTTCTTCACTAATTAAGGGTAGGCTAATTCGTCCACTAAACGGTTATGCCCATTACAGATTGAATTATATCCAAGTATTGGGATTTTCATGTTTTTGTGAAGTTTGAATTCCTTTTTGGTGCTCGTTTACGATACGGCCCGGGCTTCCGTTTTGACGAGTAAAACACTCGCCAAACCACTCTCCTGCATTTTTCTTCGTCAAACAGCGGATAAACAAAATTAAAGCTAAACGAATTCAAAAGCAAATGGTATGTTTTAATAAGTATTGTAAACTATTGACGGTTCTCTTTTACAATACGGTAACCACTTTCATTCCTAAGTAAAAAAAAAAATTTTTTTTTTTTCCAAATTTAAAATAAAGTTGTATTTGAATTAGAAAAAAAAAAATACTATTGAAAAAAGAATCAAAGGGTGCAGAGCCAACACCACCTACATAGTTTATGTTCATACATAACTTATGTAGGTGTTCGCAGGGCGCCGCCAGAAGTTTTGCGGTCCATGAATGACGAGAGTGGTTATTTTTAATTAACATTAGGGAATTGGCGAAAAACAATAAGAGAAAACCGGGATTAAAGGGTGGTAGTTATAGAGTAGGCAAGGGGAGGAAATTGTGAAGGGTGGCCACCTAAGGCCGCACTGTAATCCCAGAAAGGACATAGGAAGCCGCTACGAATTTTGTGGTCCGACCATCAGTGAGGAAGGGTCCCTCGCCAGCTCTCGGGAACTCTGTGGTTATTTTTTTTTAGTCAAAACTATGAAATTGGACAAAAAAAAAAAAGACAAAAAACTCACCAAAACGGAAGAGGTTACCGTATTGTAAAAGAGTGCCCTTGTGGCAAATTTTCTCCAGTTTTTAGTGCTTCAAAATTGTCTGCAAATTAACGAAAATTACTTTTTTCAAAATGACTGAATTGCCATGGGCATATGCATTCGTTATGACGGCTGTTCAGAAAAGTCATACGAAGTTAAATTTTTCAAGTAGAGAAAAACGAAGTTGTATTCAAATTAAGGGGGGGGGGCAGGGTCTCGCTAACGTTCGGCTACTCTGTGGTTAATCTTTCAATCAAAAACAAAGAACTCATTAAAGTAATAGTTTTTAAATTTATATTAAAATTCGAACAAAAAAGAGGAGAAAACCGGAATCCAAGTAAGAAAAAACGTATGGAAGGAAACATTCGCCAAGTTTTGGCGACCGTACCTTATTATAAAAGAGCGCCCACTCCACGCTTTCTTCCATTTCTAATCCGTTTTTCCGACACTTCACCAATTTACATTCAATTATATCATGGGCGCCCACACGAATAATTCTAGGGGGGGGGGGCTGAGAAAAATTTTAGTGAATACAAGATACCAAAACGCTTCTAAAAATAATCGATACTGCTGGACAGTAATAGGCAAAAGTACCTTATTTTAAAATGTGATAAAACTTTCGAAAATGAAATGCATAGTAGATTCGGGAAAATAAAAATTTTTAAGCTTGACTAGGGATGGGACTCGAGCCCCACACACACACACCTATGGGCGCGGAAGTACAACATGGATGCAAACCAATAATATATGCACTAAGTAATGTCTGTGGATTAAATTAGAAACGGGCTTTATGTATGCTTTCTCACAAAGTTTAAATATTAATCGTAGGTATAATGCGGGAGTTTTAACATTTTACAATTTTAATGAATATATATCTAACATTTTTATAAGCATTCAGTTTTTAATAGCCAAGAATATATTTTTTAACGTTTTTAATATGTATGAAATAGCTGTCCTGCAAACCTTAATAGACAATAGATTTTTTTAAGCATTTCTTATAGGCATTTTTACAACTAATATTTAACAAATATGAATATGCCTTTTTTTTTTATAGGCATTTTCACAATTTTTAATAGACAAGAATATATTTTTTAACATTTTTAATAGGTAGGAAAAAACTATCCTACAACCCTTAATAGACAATAGATTTTTTAAGCATTTCTTATAGGCATTTTTACAATTAATGTTTAAGAAATATGAATATATCATTTTAGCCTTTTTTTATAGGCATTTTCACAATTTTTAATAGACAATATCTTTTTAGCATTTCTAATAGAAGACACGTGTTTCAAGTTTCGTATAAGCAGTGGTTTAGTCGCTCCGCATTTTGAAAAATTGAGAATTAGAAGTAAAGGTTTTCCACTTTAGAGCAATGATCGCTATTTTGGCATAAAAATAATCAACACTTCGCGATTACCCGACGAATGTAAAGATTGGCGCAACTTTTAAGATGTCGCCAATAAATACAATTTGCAACCATAACCACTAAAACCCTGGCAATTCTTCATAAAAAATATTGATTGTTAGGCTTTTTTATGGCGCAAGAGCATCTGGGCTATACTGCGCCAAATCGTGAAAAATAAGACCAGAAATAAATTACAAAAGTATTTCCGACATAGTGTCGCTGCAACGAAAAAAGTCTTGAGAAATGCGAAGCACATGGAAATGGCTTTAAAAACTTACGAGACGCGTAAGTATGATATTAGAGAGAAACCTATAACTTATCTCGAATAATTTTATGTTGTATGAGATAAGGAAAGCTCGGATTACATTGCGCAGTACAATATAGTTTTCGAAGAGTTTTAACCTCTGTTGATTAGGCAGCCAAACCCCGGACCATCATGAGTAGGGGAAAAAAGTAACGTGTTTTTTCGTACCATTGAAACCGAACGCGACTCTATGGCGGGAGGACAATCTAGGTCATGCTGTAACATCCATTAAATAACCTTCATGAGTTCGAAATTTTTTATTTTAATACATATATAAAATTAAGCGGTTTACTTATACCGCACGCATAATGTACCTTGATTGGCGCAGAATGATCCTTGCTGTTCTTGCGCCATAAAAAACCCATCAGCTGTGTTAAAACAAAAATGTAAAGTTTCTTAATCATGGGAGCTGTACCACTACCAAATTACGAAGGAAAATATTCTTGAGCAATTAAATTATAATTATGATTTTTATTGTTTAATTACAATTTCTGATCATGATTAACATTTAGTGATTAATAATTAATCATCATTCCTAATCGTGTTTTAATGATTTTAAATTATTAAATTTCTACGTTTTAAGGCGAAAACCGTAGATTTGGCGTCATTAAGTTCGGAGTTGGCGCGGTGCATACAATGGTAACGCCTTCGCTTGGCACGCTTTTAACCCGGATTCGGCGCCCCAACTGCGCCAAAAAAGGGGAATTCGTGTGCCAACAAACTTCTCACCGTAGTCCGATGGTTGATTCCCTAGGGCCGTTTAAGAGGCCTTGTAGGTCCCGGCGCAGCATGACCCTTGCTGTCCATAAATCAATGTAAAGACAGAGTTACGATCATGCGTAGCTCTCGCTAATAGCCTAGATGGATTTAGCGCGAAGTGCTATTGGCGATGTGGTGGGCCGTATAGGTTTACATCAAAAGTTCACGAAGGGACATGGGACTGGTCCCCCCCTGTCCCCTCCGGTAACGGCGCCCGTGCAAGGGGAGCGGTACAGAGCTGCAAATCCATATATTTATATCTAGATACATAAAATTCAGGGGTGTTGTAAGTCCAAACCAGGTTCCCTGAACGCATCAGAAAATTCCCTGAAAAGTTACGTGCACATTTACGTACCGATTACCAAAGGAATATATAAAAAATCATAGGAAAAAATGTAACTTTTAAAAAGAAATCCCGAAGATGTAAGTTGAAACTCGCTATAAATACCGCAACATAATCACCCCTGAAATTGCATCGCATTTGGGAAGTTATACTCCCCCAATCAACCACCCTGCGTACGTCAATCGGTGAGCCTCAACCAATCCAAACCAAATGCTCGTAAAAAAAGGGGGGGAGCTGGCTATCTGCCATTTTGTTGCCATCGTATCACGTGATCTCGTTCATTGTTGTGTTAATGTTAAGTGATTCACAAGTGTGTTATTTATGACAACATTGGGTGAAATGGGTGGGTGTGCCGCTGGGAATTGTTCAAATTACTCGAGGAATAAACATGGAACGTTTAAATCAGCAACAGATCCTGTAAGAAGAAGAAAATGGATCGTTAATTTCCCAATGGTAAACGTTGTGTTATAAAGCCGGAAGTATACAACAAAATGGCCTTTAATTCATCGGCCTAGAATTCTAAGGGCTCTAATACAAATACCACCACCACTCTAAATGAACCTAGTTCGTTACAGTGAATTCGCGTTTTTACGAACAATGGTGTTAGTGCAGAAAAGGATCCCTCAGAACTTTTTTCTAAGTTCCCAAGTGTTCGTAAAATATAAAAAAAAAGCGAAAAAAAATCCTACTGTATACTTTTTTCTCTCTCTCACTGCGTAAATTTAGAAAAAAAAAAAAATCTTCGGCTCAGAGGCTACACATCTGTTACGACACTTCTGATTGTATACTACATTTTTACCAAAACGCTTATTAGAATTTAACTCGCGAGCAGGTGCGCGCAGTGTTTCACACCCCACAACTTAAATTTGTGAAAAAGAACGTCCACCATTGCTTCTAAAACTGGCCAAACTCTTTCCTGCTGCCTTCAAAGTCACAATTTTTTGGGGTGATAAAGAGAAAATTCCACTTATTATTTACTGTAAAATTAAACTTTTTGAATGAAATAATGCGATATAATTAGACGGAGTGCGAAACTCCCCGCGCGCCTTCTCGATGGCTAAAGGTGAAACTGATATGAAGTGGGAAGTATTGATTTCTACGCTCGATGATATACGAAAGGAAAATCAGCGTAACAGATTATTCTCTCCCCACCCCCGCCGATGGGCGTCGGAGAGGGCAGAGGATAAGCCCCCCAACACTAGAAATCAGCGGATATGCACACTTAATACGTTAAAAGGCTTGAAGTGCTTATATGCTTTTGCCACATTGGCAAAAACCCCTCTGTAATTTGCCTTAACGACGCCCTTACCCCTACCTATAGGCGTGCAGCTGGAAGAAGGCGGTTTTGGGGCCAGAACCCCCTCATTGGGCCGTAAATGAAATTTTGTATATTTAACATAGGAATATATGAGTTGTAGCTCTGTAACCCCTCCCATTAAGCCTATAACCCCTTATGAACTTTACGCCTACGCCTCCTACTTTTTATTGGCGCAGTATAGCCCAGATGCTCTTGCGCCATAAAAAAGCCAAACAATCAATCAACCTACTTTTTACTGAAAGGTGGTGCAGGTTGGGTTGGTTAATTACTTAAAACAACGATCCACTAAACTTTTGGTGGGGCAAAATACCGTTACAAGCGGGGCCCCTTATATGCAGAGAGACTTCATATATAAATAAGGTCACCTAACCAAAAAGCAGGGAGCCCCGAAATAGTCACATTGGCTCGCTTTCAAGTGATTGTCGTTTTCTAAATAGTCGTACACTGGTTTTTGGCGAACGTTTGTCTGCGCCAACAACCAGTTCTGAAATGACATTCTCCCCTCTGCTGTAATCGGCTAGGCCGTTTATGACGTCAGCTCCCGTTATTTCTAACGGTACCATCGGACTACTTTTCGTGAACTGTATACGACAATAAGAAAAAGAAAATTGGTATGATCAAAATCCCTTACAAATTGGATAATTTAGCTAAAAACACTTGTTTTTTCACGTTTTAGTTATATATACAGTGGAACCTGGTACACTGACCACCTGTCTATGGCAACCATTGTAGCCAAGTCCCGAAGGTGGTCACTTTAGGCAAGTTATACTGAACTTGGCGACCATTTTATCCTTCGAAATATATGACCTTAATAATTTTATATAAATTATATTAGTTTTGGTGCAAAATGGTAATTTTTGGAAGTTTAGTCAAAAGTCCAAGTTTTTCTAATTTTCCAGTAGGTAATGTGGTACGAAAAGCACAGTTCAGGAAAATTATTTTAATAAGTTATTTATTATAATGATGAATTTCAAATTTCCTTTCTTTAGTGGGGCCCAAAGGCAGGAACGGACTGGGTCCTCACAAAGGGCTCATACCTTGGATGATCGGAGGGCGCGGGTCCTATCGTCCATGAGGGCGCAGTGGCCCGAGGGCCGGCGGCCCAGTCCTAAGGCGATTGTCATAAACAGTGACGTAGCTAGACATTTTGCCGCCCTGGGCAAATGACTTATTGCCGCAATTTTTGTACCTGTCATTGTTTTTTAAAGGCTAATTGCCGCC
>QLNU02014767.1:20741-35524 GCA_006491805.2 Dysdera silvatica | reverse complement strand
GGGGGGGGGATTGAAATGGCCAAAATATTGCTTACGTAATACGTGAATGCCCCCTTACAATTTAAACACACACTACAGAAATTGACAACCATGTATTCGCTGATTTTTCTGCATCAGCTCAAATTTCTTATTTCAGCAATATTTCAGGAATACTTTTATCAAAAATTTTTTGCTTGTATATACAGTGTTATCTCCGATAAGGGAAGGGACACCTCCTAATAAGGGTGACCCCTATTTAAAGGATTTTTCTGGACCCCAGTATATGTATGTATCAACACATAGACCTCTGAAGAAGGGACACCTCTATTTAAGGGACAAAATATCTGGCCCCAAGAGTGTCCTTTATTGGGAGATAACACTGTATTATGAATGATGAATTGAAGTATATCTATTGAATAGCATTTTCGTGCCACAGTCCATAATATGAACTCTTGGATATTTGCATAAATATTCCAATTTATCAAACATTTTCTAGAACAGTTCATACTCAGTTTCTCAAAGCCATGCATTATGAGATAATCATTTAAATTCCAGTTCAATAAGAAAATTCCATATGCCATACACTACAATCATTTCTCATAAATGTGAACTTCCATATGTTCTCTAAAATTTTCTAATTGAAAATGTATTTTATGAAGCATTAAACATTTAAGTGTTTCCATAAGTATGATCTTACGAGGCTAAACCGCCACCACGAAAAAACTTTTTGACATTTCACACTGAAAAAATGACTCAAGGGCATGTGATCTGCTAAATATTTTTGTCGAGAAAATATTTTAATACAAATTACACACTTGAAAGCTTTCTCTCCACCATGAGTTACCATGTGTCTAATTAAATTCCTGTACTAAGAAAACTTTTTTTTGACATATAACACAAAAGGTTTATCACTTGTATGTGTTCTTTTGTGTTTTGTTAACTGTCCTTGTTGTGAAAATCTTTTACAACATCTTTCACATTTAAAAAATTTCTCACCAATATAAGTTCTGTGTGGAATTAAATTTTGGTGACAAGGAAACTTTTTATAATATATTTCACATTCAAATGCTTTAAAATCAGTATGTGTTTTTAGATGCTGTGTTAAATTTCTTTTTTGTGAAAAAGTTCTACTGCATATTTCACATTTCAAAGGTTTTTTACCAGGATGTATTCTCTTATGGTCTATTAAATATCCTTGTTGCAAAAAGATTGTATTACATATTTCACACTTGAAAGTTTGCTGACCAGTATGAATTGCAATGTGTTTTTTTAAATCTTCATTGCGAAAAAACTTTTCATTGCAGTCTTCACACTCAAAATGTTTCTCACCAATGTGAGTTTTTTTGTGTCGGCTTAAATTTTGGGATAGAGAAAACTTTTTAAAACATTCATCACACTCGAAAGGTTTCTCACCAGTATGTGTCCTTATGTGCAAGCGTAATTTTTGACGAAATGAAAACTTTTTGTAACATATTTCACATTCAAAAAGTTCTTCACCAGTATGTGTTCTCCTGTGAATTATTACATTTCTTTGACGGGTGAACGTTTTACCACATATTTCACAAGTATGTGTTTTCATGTGTTCAGCGAAATGTCCTTGTTGAGAAAATCTTTTAAGGCACATTTTACACTGTAAAAGTTTATTGGTTTTAAGAGTTTTGGGGAATTGATTTAAATGTCCCTGTTCAGTTAAAACATGATCATTTTTCATTTCGTTGGTTTTTAAAATGTGAATTTTCAAGAAATTTACGTAGTTGGGTTTAAAAAGCAATCTGGCAGTTCAAATGTTTTTCATTTTCCAATCAAATAGACTATTTATAATATATTAATGAGCAATTATAGAATGTTTTCTCTTTCCATAATGAATACACAGATTATTAAGTATGCGAATAATTCAAAGTAAACCATTTGACCATTGCATCTCAAAATTTCCAACTTAACTGTTTTGAGTGTATATGAAGCTACTCAATTCAGGATATACTTCACGTATGTCTACTAAATAGAATTCTTTTATGACATATCATCTGTGCAATTGCTTAATAGCAATAAACTGTATAATTGACAACCATATATTCTGCATTAACCTATGGAAGAACAAATACATGGAATTAGAATACATAGTTTATACAGGGCAAATTTAATGATTTCACAAAATTAAATTATATATATATATATAAAGGTTTCAGAATTCATAAAAGCAAAACTATTTTTGTTAAACCTCTTCTTACTTAATTTATCTGTACTTTTTTTTTTCCCCCACAGGGCAAAAGTAGTACTGACGTACTCGTGTTTATTACTTGAACAGTTGAATCTCAACTCATGATTGTTCCCAAATGAGGGCGAATCAGAAAGTCTTTGCCCCTATTTTTTATTAACCAAAATAAGGTAAATACAGGTAATTACAAATATACGTACTATTCTACGTACCTTACACTATTTTTCCACATAGTCCCCCACACCGGTTCAGACATTTGTCCCATCGCAGCACTAAATTTAAGATGCCCCTGTGGTAAAATTCGTCCGTCTGACTGTGGAACCACCGTTGGACTGCTGTCTTGGTTTCATCGTTGCACGTGAATCGCTGTCCTGTCAGGAACTTCTTCAGCGGACCGAAAACGTGGAAATCACTAGGGGCGAGGTCCGGACTATATGGTGGGTGGTCCAGACTCTCCCAGTGAAATGACCGGAGCTTGTCGGCGGTTCTGATTGCATACAGTCCGGACCTCGCCCCCAGTGATTTCCACATTTTCGGTCCGTTGAAGAAGTTCCTGGCAGGACAGCGATTCACGTGCAACGATGAAGCCAAGACAGCAGTCCGATGGTGGTTCCACAGTCAGCAGGACGAATTCTACCACAGGGGCATCTCAAATTTAGTGATGCGATGGGACAAATGTCTGAACCAGTGTGGGGATTATGTGGAAAAATAGTGTAAGATACATAAAATAGTATGTATATTTGTAATTACCTGTATGTACCTTATTTTGGCTAATAAAAAATAAAGGCAAAGACTTTCTGATTCACCCTCGTATTTGGGAACAATTATGAGTTGAGATTCAACTGTTTTTCAATAATTTGAAACTATGTCAGGATAGTGTTTCTCAATCTCCTTGTCACGGTCCGGTATTCGACATTGATTACACCGGGCCACGAGTGGTTCTCCTGGAATGTCATTCCAGCTTTTTAAGCACTTCTTATGAATAAATGTTTTATTGTGGAAATATTCTGACGTGTGTTGGAAAGCTAAAACCCAGAATTCCTAAATAACATCTGTGCAGCAACTACTATTGACCAAGCTGCGTATTTTTAAATACAGTAGAACCTCGATTATATGGCCTAATTGAGACTGGGAGTAGGCAAGAAAATCGAAAATGCCGAATAACCAAAAACACATAAAATATGTAGTAGCGAGCCAGTATAATACTAATACAGACACTTAGGACAACAGATTACTTAGAACTTAGGATACAGAAAATTAACAAATGAACATTTTTAGTAATTTTAAATGCAACAATTTAAATACATATGCACCATGTACTACATATGATACAGCACAACAATTGCATATACTGTATGTACGTATGTATATATACATGTATAGCAAGCCAAGTTCACCAGTTATTAAGCAACTGCTTGAAATGGCAGTTTTTGTTGTCGCAGTTGCGACAACCGTTGTTTTCCGACTCTATCCCAAAGTCTCTTAGTAGCAATAGTTCAGTTTGGTCAGCACCAGATTGTTACTCCAACCAGTCCTATTGAAAAACATTGAGTCCTATTGAAAAACAGTCAAAAGCTTCTCCATTGTTAAGCTTGCATTGTTTGTTTTCATTGCTTTCGGTTTCATTTTCAGTAGTATAGTCATTCTGAATTTGGGGTATGATTTCATCATTGCTTAAGATTTGGAATCCCAGATCATTATGGTTGCTGCTTAACCATTCATTGATATTATCCGTTTTTAAAAGAAATAAATTCTTATATTTAATGCAACGATCTTCATTTTCACTACTTGCTATAATCTCCACATAATAAACGGCGATAGTTTTCCTTCACTACAAAAGTTTTATGTAGACCACTCACTTCAGAGAAAGGTTTAGCTTATATTTTATAAATACGAATAATGAGAGGGGTGGGGGTTTCTGTGAATGCATTCTAACATAAACTAATATTTATTAAGTTGTATAATGTTCACATACAGAAATTCACAGACAGTTGTCATCAACAATCTTATTAGATATACTACATATAAATACATAGGTGTAACTTGGGGGGGGAGGTTAAATACAGCATAAACTGGGAAGAGGCAAAAAACCATAATTGTATGGGAGAAAGTACGATTTTGTATCTTTTCTAAAAAAAACTGGGGACAACTTCTCCCCTCCCCATATTACGCTTATGTATAAATACTATTAAAACATTCTCCATTACTCACAACAACACTAAAAAACAAATTTCGATAAAAATCATATCTCTGAGACAAATGTAGCCATTTCTTAAGGATTCTGAAGTGCTGAACATGAATACAATAATAAAAATGCAAAATTGATCATGATTTTTGAGAAACCCACAATAATTTCTTGTAAGAGTAATATGACATGTAGTGGTCAAAGTCTGTTTCTATTTCAGACATCGCTTTCAGTGTCACTTGTATAGCTGCTCAGGAGTGTCTCAGGCAAATGCTTAATAGTAGTCAGAAAGAAACTCATTTTCTAAAATTATGGGTGTGCTGAAATAGCAGGTGGTGACAGGCAAACAGTCTCAGGTTTGTGGTAAACACTGGTTTCCCAAACCGTTTCCGATCGCATAATCATCACATCCAAAAAAAGGTAATTTAGAATCGTGTTCCTTTTCAAAAGTGAACTGGATACAGGGTTCCACTGTGTTTAAAATGTAAGACTTGCGTTTTGATCAGTCAAGATAGTGAACACATTGTCCACATATCTGATCTAGCAATCAAAAGGAAGTAGGTCCATAATCTTGACTTCAATGTAATGCATGTAGAGATATACCAGCAAAGGAGAGAGAAAGTTCCACATGGCTAGGCCGTTAGTTTGTTTGAAAAGCATATTTTGGTGTGAAAAAGAGGTATTATTTATGCACGAATCCATCAATTTTAAAGTCCGAGTAGTGAAGCTCCTTCAAAACAATACAGAGTTTCACCAGGAGATTCCATAACAGTTATTTCGACACTGGCGTAAGGTTTAAAAACACGACGTTTCGGGAGCCAACTGCTCCCTTTGTCAAGTGAAGGCAGAATTGCAAAGAACGCAAGTTTCAAGTCTTTTGTCTGCACGGATTGGTCATTGTCATAACATGATTAATCGTACAGGGAAGGAGCATATGCGTGCGGTAGCTAGGGGAGACGATTCAAGCCAGTTGGCTGAACATGTCTTCAGGGAAGGTCACGAACCAGATTGGCATTCGATGAAAGTATTACATCAAAATGTGACGAATCTGGGGAGTAGACTTTTTCTGGAATCATGGGAAACCTACGGTTTGAGGAGTCGTGCAATAAACACCGCAAAACCTCTACCAGAACCTTACAGGATTTTTGCAAAACCTCGAGTTGGGGGTGTTCATCTGACGTCGTCGGGTGCGGGGGCTTTCCCGGCGAGGGTTTCCCCAGCTGAAACTGCTCCGCACCAAATGGCGTCAGATGGGGATTCCCAACATGCGGGTATATAAGCTTAGGACTTTCACGAACTCTTCATTCTGCCTTCACTTGACAAAGGGAGCAGTTGGCTCCCGAAACGTCGTGTTTTTAAACCTTACGCCAGTGTCAAAATAACTGTTTGTTATGAAACTCCTTCATTCAATTAGACAATGCATCAAGTGCTCCTATAAGTGGTACACTAGTAAATAAACTTTTCACATCAAATGAAATCTGTTTCGAAGAAAAAATTGAACGTTTTTTCAATCTCATGACAAAATCAGATGAGTTTTTGATAGTAAAAATATTGTTTTGAAGGAGAAGTGAAAACTGATGCACAAGGTGTTTCGAAAGGGCATGAGTGGCTGTGCCAATATTTGAAACAATAGGACGACATGGTACGTTGGATTAACGAAAAAAAATTTTTTAAATATTTTGTTGTGCAGTGCATCGCTCATCTTTTCATAGGACAATTATGGGATAGTTCATCCTGTCCGGTCTATGACTTTTGTGAGGTTTTTATCATACCGAATTTGATGTGTAGTGACAGTACCAGGATTTTGTGCATTTCTGCCAGTGTTAAATATTGCACATTCTTCTCTTTATCCTTCAGGAATTAACTCTCAGGCTAGTCTCTCTTCACATAATACAGAGTCTTTGTTCATTTATCCCATTCACATAAAAAATACCAGTATTTTGTATAATCCAGCTGTAAACCCATCAGCATAGACACTGCCTTTAAATCACAACAGAAATGCCAGCTGTTTTAGATTGAAGGTTTTTTTAATGTAGACCATAGAATGTTTAACCAAAACAGATGGAAGTTGGATTTCATAGTATGCAGCAACAGCGCCTTGAGACACAATTTTCAAATGTCCACAAATATTTATTTATATAAATCGAACACTACGCAGATTAAATCAAATAATAATATTAATGAACGTTTATTGGCGTAGTGATACCAGCGCCGATGTTATGGCGTGATTAGATGGTGAAACGTTTGAAAGAAAATAAATATTTCTGCGTTCGATGGGACCTGAACCCACAACCTTCCACTTGTCGAGCAGAGACTCCACCTACTGAGCCAATACATGTGGATTTATATTGTTGTTTGATTTTGTCCACAAATAGTTACCATTCTTGTGGATTTGGTTTGATTTTTTGCACATTCATGAGGCTATTGATATAGGAGCCTGATACAAGGTTACCTTCATTTCTGAAGTGTGGCTCAAACTGCTTACATTTGTCATGACAAATGTAAAATTAAGTTACACAAATGTTGTTCTTCGGAAAATTTTATTGTTTAAGTCTTGGTCCAAGTAATTCTGCTTTGACCAGAGGCAGCCTTAAACTACAACTAAGATCGTCAATACTTCTTGGATGAGAATGTATGGCACAGATGACATGCTGTGGGAGACACATTTATCATCATTAGATAATGAAGGTTATGGAGAACAAAAAGTCGGTCCTCCTCTCGTTGTTTGAGTCAATGAAAAATTCTTTTGGAGGTTTGGGAAAGGAAAATTCTTCACAGTACGGAATTGGTTAGAAAGTAGATTGTAGATTCAAGTATATCACTACTTATCTATTTTTGCACCTCATGTTTCCAGAAATGGGTGGAACCATGTAGAAATAATTGGTTGGTTGGTTGGTTGTATTTTTATGGCATGTAGAAATAGCAGTCATTTGTATGATTATTTGACACCAAACTATATGTTCAGAAAATGGTATTTTCTTTTTATATTTCAGTTACTTAAGAAGATTTCTTGCACTTCTGGTCTTTGAGATTACATTTGAAAGGCCATTTTATGTTCAAAAATTTATTTTTTTTTTTTCACTGAACAGCAAATCTCTATCTTGTATAAGCTGGTTTTCTAAAATGCAGAATTTATGTTTGCACTTTCTTTAAGGTATCAGTTAAGAGAAAATCAAAACAAAAATTATCCTAAAACAGCGAAATGAAAAATGTGGAATAGAGAGGTTGTAGAATAACCATTTCACTTTGAAGATAACTTGGTCCACAGGTGAATTAGTTCACGTAAAACTTAAATTATTATTAAGTATGTTGTGTCATCTTCAATTACGCTGTACTATTTTTAAGTGTTTTAATTAAAATGTCTTCAATTTGTGTGAATTTGAGCATCTCTTTATTTCCGGATATAATACTTTAAATACTCATAATGAAACAGTTATCTATGTACTCAAAGTAACTTAAGTAAATGCACATACATGTGAACTGTGTTTACACATCTCTCTCCTACATATTTCTAACTATGGCTATCTCTCTCATGAGCATTTCTTTTAAATAAGAGCCATTCAATGAATTTTATCGTTATTTGCATGTTTAGCATCTTGAACTTAGAGAAGATTGCCTACATTTATTGAGTTCCTTTCTACGATATAGTCAACAACAGTATGAGTTATTGGATGTTTACATAAATCTGAATATTCAGCAAAAACTTTATAACACATTTCATACTTTGCATCATTTTAAGTTACATAGGAAAAGTAAATTTCGTATGCCACATTTCACACATTAAGATTTACACCATCATGTGAACTTCAATGCACTCTCTAAAATTTCTTCACTTACAAAGTATTTAATATTTAAAAATGTTCCCATGAGCATAACTTAATGTGTGTCTGCTTAAACTGCGGCCACAAGCAAATCTTGTATGACATCTCATACTGAAAAAGTCTCACACTATTATGTGTGTTTTCATGTGGTCCCTTAAATGTAGCTGTTGAGAGAATATTTTATTACAAATTGCACACTTGAAAGCTTTTTTCCCAGCATGGGTTGTCAGGTGCCTAACTAAATTTCCACGTTGAGAAAACTTTTTTCGACATGTAACACATGCAAAAGGTTTCTCACCAGTATGTGTTCTTATATGCTTCGTTAAATGTTCTCGTTCTGAAAATTTTTTACAACATTCTTCGCATTCAAAGGGTTTTTCACCAGTATGAGTTCTTTGGTGTAGTTTTAAGCTTACGTAATGAGTAAACTTCTTACAACATATTTCACATTCAAAAGGTTTTTCACCAGTATGTGTTCTCACATGTTGTATTAAGCTCCTCATTCGTGAAAAAGTTTTGTTACATATTTCACACCTAAAATGCTCTTCACCAGTATGTATTTTCTTATGAGCCACTAAACATCTTTGTTGTGAAAATGTTCTATTACAAATTTTGCACTTGAAAACTTGTTGATCAGTATGAGCTGTAATATGCTTTGTTAAATCTTGGCCACAAGAAAACTTTTTATGGCATTCTTCAGACTCAAAGTATTTCTCACTGGTATGAGTTCTTTTGTGTATGTTTAGATTTTCTTGTTGAGAAAAATTTTTACAACATTCATCACACTGAAAAGGTTTTTCTCCTGTATGTGTTTTCATGTGATCTGTTAAATGCGTTTGTCTAGAGAATATTTTATTACAAAGTTCACATTTGAAAGCCTTCTCATTAGAATGGGTTTTAATGTGTCTTGTTAAATTTTCAGCACAAGAAAACTTTTTACAGCATTTTTCACACTTGAAAGGCCTCTCACGAGTATGTGTTCTGTGTCGATTTAAATTTTCGCGTTTGGTAAACTTTTTATAACACTTATCACACTCAAAAGGTTTCTCGTTAGTATGAGTTCTATGTAAACTCAAAGTCTGGCGAAGTGAAAACCCTTTATGACACATTTCACACTCAAAAGGTTTCTCACCTGTATGTGTTCTCATATGACCTTTTAAATGTGTTTGTCGAAAAAATGTTCTGTTACAAATTTCACACTTGAAATCTTTTTCATCGGTATGTATTTTTACATGCTGATTAAAATGTCCTCGTTGATTAAATCTTTTATGGCATATTTGACATTGAAAATGTTTATCTGTTATAATAGCTTTTGATAATTGTTTTAAAGTCTCCTGTCCAGTCAAAACATCCATTTCATTAGTTCCTTTCAAATGTTAATAATAAAAAGAAAAATATAATTCAAACCCTTATTGTTTTTCAATGAAATAAATTACTTATAACACATAAGTAATTACAAAATGTTTTTTCTTTATAGAAAACACTGACATATACTATAAAATATGTGAATATTTCATCTAAGAAATCCTAATATTTTCAATTTGACTGTTATGCGTGTTTATGGTTAATTTGACTTAGGAAATACTTTACCTTTGTCCACTAAATGGCTTTTTTTCCTTTCCTTATGTCATATGATCTAATTGCTTAACAGGAATGAATTACAACTAACCACCACATGTCCTGCATTAACCTATGAAGAAACAAGTTTAGAATTAAAATACACAATATACAAGAATAAAATTAAATACTATTTTTTAAAATTTTTATAGACAAATATTAGGTTAGTTTTCAGGCTGAATATCAACATCCTTTTTTTAAATAAAAAAAGCCTTAAATTTTATTTTCAATTTAAAGCATGACAAATACATTTTTTTTTTATATTCATAATGAATTTTAAAGGAAATTTATATTTGGTTGCATCCCTAACACAAAGGGGAGTTTTAATGATTTAAAATTAAATCATAAAAAAAAAGGTTTGGAAATTCATAACTATTGTCTTCAAATCTGCTCCTGTATAATTACTCGGCATATTTTCTTTTTAAGGGCAAGAGCAGTTAGGTTATTCATTTAAGAACCAACATCACAGGGTTCTAATTCACATTGCAGAATAAAATTCCCCGACCAAATGCACACAGAACTTCCAAGTAAACTTCAGTTGCGTTGTCTGTTTGTGGTTTTACGGCTCAAAGACTACAGTGGTCATGCTGCGCCGGGACCTACTGTTTTCCGAGGAATCCGAACCTCTTAAGGCCTAGGGAACCAAACCCCGGACTACAGTGAGCAGTGCGATCTTTATGAGATCTCTGAGTAAGCGTTCTTTGTGCCACTGAGAGTTGAATACGAGTTAACGACGCATTAGGTCAATGCATTACCATACTGTGCCACCGCAGGGCCAAACTTCGGTTGCTGAAAAAACAGCTTCACATTTGCGGGAAATTTAGCTATTTAAAACAGAAAATATTCCCCAATGATTTCACATTTTCTAGATGTGTGAAAACAATTTATCATCAAATAAATGTCACTTGGGCTTTTATTGCACAAGAAACACTACAAGTGTAGTGGGCTGTAATATACAGAAAGGGTCTTCAACTAGTGGCCTACTTGAAGTCCGCTGGCTCATGAAACAAATCCAAATTGTTTCACATAAAAATAATTCCCCTTGCTCCTTCTAAATTTATTAAATAAATCTTCAATTTATAATAATCAATAATTTATAATAATAATTAAAATAATCTTAAATTTATGCATTTTCTTTTATTCTGTTCACATTTTGTAATAAATATTTTAAAATGCTAGAGAACTAAAGTAATACGCAGTCTTCCCTCAATTGTGTTTTACTTTAGTTTTCTTGCATATATGGGCGGTAGAAGTAGCTTTATTGATTTGCGGTACAACAGAGATTTAAAAAAAAATATATATATACTTAGAATTCATTGAATTCTATTCTAAATATGTTAATAAGAACATCTTCCCAACCATACGACTGTGTGTTCTAAAAATCATGTCATTATTCGAAAGCAGCTATACTTGCAAATAACTCTTTTCAATAATGAAGTTGGTAAAGTCAGAAGTTAGAACCAGATTAACCAATGTCCATCTTGAAAAGACTCTCTGGGTTACATCGTCAAAAATAAAACCCGATATTGACAGGCTTGTTAAAAATAAACAGTGCCAAAAATCTCACTAAAAGGTTTGATTTCGCTTTATATATTAACAACTAAAAGTATTCATTATTTCCTTCCATACATATTTTACATTGTAATATATATATAATCGGTCCTAGGGGAGTGTCCACAAAGTATTTCCAGGGGGTCACAAAATCAATATAGAAACCTAAGAAAAAAAGGCAACACAGGTGGTTAATATTTTTGGTAAAGATACTGATTTCCGAAGGAATATAAAAAAATTAGGTGGTAGTACAGATACCGTCCCACAAGTTCAATTTCCCCCTAGAAATGAGAAGGGAAGTCATTGTGGGTGGGGTTTTGACATCAGCGATTTTAATATGTGATGTGTGATGTCACACAGGATAGGGCATCATACAGTGTGTCTCTGTGGCGGTGGTTAAGACATTTTGAAACTACTACGTCGTTCGTTTGAGTGTCATGAAAATGTTGTAGCGATTGGAAAGATGTCGGAACATTTCAATATGGATTTTTTTCTTCAATTGCGGTTGAAAAGGAAGAGGAATGTTGTTGGATTGGCCCGGTTTTCAAGGTGCGCTTGTTCGCTAGGCATAATATGGAAGCAGCAGCAGGGGGAGGGGAAAGGTTAAGAGGGTGGAGGTTGGGAGTGGATAGGGAACAGGAGAAAGGGATTAGAGGGGTAGGGGGAAGCAGGAAGAGACTGCTAAGAAAACAGAGGTGGGGAGGAGAAAAAACATGAGGAAGAGGTTAGAGGGGTAGGAGTGAAGATGAGAGAGAGGTTAGAAGGGGAGAGGGGTAGGGGTGAGTAGAAAGGAGGAAAAGGGGCAGAGCCTGTAATGTGATATAAGCAACATGGCGGCAAGCCAGGACAAAGTTGCCAAGTGTGTTGGAAACACGTCCCACTAAAAACGAAATGAGATGATATCTGTACCAGCGCCAAAAATTATAGGAAACAAAACAAAATTTTCGTCCCTTTTTAAAAAGAAATTTCGGAAGAGCCAAATTAAAAT
Organism: Dysdera silvatica; assembly: GCA_006491805.2. Classification (NCBI taxonomy): domain Eukaryota; kingdom Metazoa; phylum Arthropoda; class Arachnida; order Araneae; family Dysderidae; genus Dysdera; species Dysdera silvatica. The sequence goes on along the minus strand of QLNU02014767.1, from coordinate 23,168 downwards.
TCCCGGAATTTACGAAAATTCCAGAAGACAATCACCCCTGAATATAAATTAATATACAAATTATATATTTAGATATTTATAAATCAATTCTTATACAGCTGAACCTCATTAAGACGAACACGAAGGGGAACAGAAAACATGTTGGTATCAACAGTAATTTGTCTTTCTCGAAAGGATAGTATGCTATATAATATGATGGGACCAGAAAACGGTACGTATAAGTAATTCGTCTTGACGAAGTTGTATAAACTCGATTATTTAACATCGGGTCCTACAACATACAGACTAACAGTAATAAAAACAGTAACTTTATAACATGATAAGGTAAGAATCAAACCACACACTTGTTAACTATAGAGACAAAAAAAAAATAAAAAAAATGAAGGAATCGAATCACACACACAAAAGAACACACCAAACAATCAAAGAACTTACAAACAAGCCGCCAGAGAGAGACGGCAAACCTAATTTTTAATTAAAATATTGTTTTCTTTTCACAATTTTAACTCCTGACAGGATTTTAATGAATATTTATTTAACCCGCTACACGTTTTTGGTTCGTTTGTCAACAATAAAAAGGGCAAGGTGAAGGTTTTTTCTGCAAATACAATAATGATAAAACGAAATAAAGACATTTAATATTGTTTTGGGGCAAAAAAGAAAAAAATATATAATATTACGGTCGCCTCTGGATTTATCCGTCCAGGTGTGGGGCACTTTTTGCACACACACAAGAAACGGCCCTGAGTTACTCTTACTTGTTCCCTGACCGTTAAATCAGCACGTGTGACTGTGTGTGTGTGTGTTGTCATGCAAATGTTTATTGGGAATGGTGGCCGCCGAAGCCGGTAGCAGCTGAGTAAACCTACGAAGGAAATCGGGACGGACTTGAATCCTTCGTTTCATTGGCTGTGCGTTATTTTCGGAAATACTCGGGGGGAAAAACGTTTAAAACATTTACCTGTTGCTGTTTTTTAATTCCGGGGACACGGGATCTTTCAAACCTGGCAGCAATACAGAAAAGAAAGAGGCCTCATCTTCGGCAGCGGGAAAGCTCACGGCCAAGAAAAAGGTAGTTAAATCCGCGGCAGCACCGGCCAAGAAGAAACCTAAGGCACAAGTGTCTCCTTCGAAAAAAGCGAAACCGAAAAAGGCAAAGGAAGCTAAAAAGAAAACTGCTGCGACCAGCTCCGCCAAAAAAACGGGGACCGTTTCCGCGAAAAAGAAAACGGCACCCGCCAAAAAACCGAAATCCCCCGCCAAGAGAATCATGAAAACATCGAAACCGAAAGCATCTCCGAAAAAGGCCCCTAAAAAATCAGCACCAGGTAAAAAGACCGCCAAAAAATAAACGATCTTGGCACCGACGGTGTAAACAGGACGGAAAAACGGCTCTTTTCAGAGCCAAACAATTCGAGTAGAAAGGTATTGCCTGCATCACGCAATCAATGAGTTCTATATAAAACATAGGCGCATACGAATTATGCTTGCAGGAAATATGAACATGATTACACGAAAATCTGCTTCTAAGTCTGCTATTGCGTTACAATCTTGACAAAAAATGTCTGTATATCAATGCCACTCGTGTTATTCCCTATTTTCATCTTTCATTCGCATAAGAGATACGAATTACGAGGGGAAAAAGAAATAAATTTTACGTAAACATTCTCATTTCACTTTTAATCGGTTTTCCCTTGATGACAAACGATTAATAGAACGTTTCGGGGTGGCAGTCGAGTCGCAGTCTTTTACGAGATAATACTGTCAAAACATTGTTCGCACGAAGACGTTTAAGACTAATAATTTGTTTGGATGTTTTATGGCGCAAGAGCATCTGGGCTATACTGCGCCAAACATGGTATTAAGACCAATAATATTCAATACGAATCGTTTCCCGAAGTCACATGCTATCCTTGGCGGATAACACGAACACATCTTAATTTCCGACTACTTGTGTCCATGGTAACGAGGTTTGGCTGTATGCACTCTTCTTAAAGAACGAAAGAGTAAAAGAGAGAGACAGACAGAGAACAAAAAAGGATGCCAACAGCACGCGGTGTTCCCAGGTGGTCACCCTCCCAAGTACTGACCGCGCCCGATGCTGCTTAACTTCGGTGATCGGACGAGAACCGGTGTTTTCAGCATGGTATGGCCGTTGACGCTAAAATGCGGTTCTGAGCAACTACTTAAACACTGCAGACTCTTCAATCGCCGTACCTTAATAAAAAAAAACATGTGCAAATAACTAGGAGAAACGCGGAAATTTCCCGCTGTGGACTACGAAAACTTTTTTTTGTTGTTTCTAAAGAAACGGGGGAACTCATTCGGATGCTATTTCATTACACGTCTTTTCTATTATCGGCGTGGCTTCACAGAACTCTGACGGGACAAATACCTTTCTACGTGAATTTTTTTGGCCCTGAGAAG
>QLNU02014767.1:10006-20641 GCA_006491805.2 Dysdera silvatica | reverse complement strand
AAAAATCGTAACTTTTCTCGTAAATCATCGTACATTCGCCATGTTGGATTTATGACGTCAAACTTATGTATGTGAGGTGGGCGCGTTACTAGAAGAGCTTTTTTTTTTCTCTTCAGCTAATATCAAATATCAATGTTAATCAATTTTTGGAAAACAGAAGGCAAGTTTGATTAATATCAATTATTTTTTAAATTGCCAAATTTCAATACATAACAAATCATTAACGTGCCAACATTTTGCAGAGGCGAACGAGATTTTTACGTCCGCAAACTGATGGCGCCATCTATTATCATAAATCTTCAACGGTTATTATAATATGTTAATTACATAAATTAATTGTCAAGTAGTTAACTAAATAATTAAAATAAAATGGATTACTAAACAATTATTTGAAAATTTACAATTTTACTGCCTTCGCAGAGCACCATGCTTTAACATCGATGATTCCACAAAAACTGAAACAAAATGTACTGGTAAAAAGAAACCAATTTTTTTGCATGTGGGGGGAGAAATCCCACAGCCCACCTCTTAACACGTGCCTGTAACGAAGTTTTTCCATTATGAAAGGTTTATGAAAGATTTCAAAGATATATAGTTAATAATAAGTTCAATACCAATAAAAAATATTGAGTTAAAAAAATAAATTAACGAAGTATCTATAACAAAACTAATACTGCCTTAACTTATGCACTTGCTGTATACGTATATTTATTTTTAAAATATTAAAAGTACTAGTAAATCAAGAAAGATGACTACCGTTGAGGTTGAAGATTTACCTAATTCTTTTAAATATGGAAAATGTGAAAATGAATCTGATATGCGTGATTATATTATGGATTAAGCCACATTGACTTCAATAATTTTAAAATCATAAATCAGAATGTTAAAGTATAAAAGTAGATACACACGCGTGCTACATAAGCGTAACAAATGGTATACGCTGCTCGAATCATTTACGATGACTTACAAATGTACCAGAAAACTTACGATTTTTTCACGCTGGTGCCGAAATCATGGACGAAATGTTATGATGCGAACGGTAGAGCCGCTTTACCGTTGTGTTTAATATTTTCTGCTTGCTTCTAGTAGTTTTGGCAGTAGCTTTCGTGTTTCTGGCAACACAGTCACGTCATGCAGTTGTCTTGAACATTTCCGTGCGTGTTTTTCAAAGGCATTTATAATGGAAAACGTGTGTATTTATTGCGAAAAGAAGTTTTCTTTAAAATCGAATTTGACTCGACATGTCAAAAATATACATAGTGTATTGTATGAAGGAAAGCTTCCTTGCTGATATAACTCTACGCCTATGGTCTGCATATACTTTGTAATAAGGACAGGGGAAATTATAAAGGGGTATACTAAAGTTTATTTCTTAATGCAAAATTTACGTTAAGAAATTTATTTATTAACGTTAAATATATTATTCTGCTTACATATTTACTGTTATTAAATAAAATACATCGAAACATTTACGAATTTTACACACACACCTAATCTATCTACGGACCTGTTTGCTGCTATAAACTTTTCCCACGATAATGATGATATTTTGAGCGTAGCGTGATAAGCAATAAAAACTATACCAGAATTCCCAGCTCAATTTTTTTAAGTGGCAATAAAACACGAAGAAATAACTCCTACCTCGTAATAGACGAGGCGTTAAGTCTTGGTAAGGCTCTTATAAAGGGGAGCTGATTCGTCAAGCATTTTGGGTCGGAATGGCAACACCGAACGTATTGTAAACGCATAGTTTTTGATGCTTTCTTGTGTTATTTATATATCCTTTCTGTCGTCTTCCTTTTCTTGTTTTGTCTAAATGGCCGATTGTGTTGCAATGAATCGTTTGAACTGTTCCGAAGAACATTTCAGGTTGTTTAGGTTCCCCGTAAATTATGGAAGCAAAAAAAAAAAAAAGATGGGTTTTAAATTGCAAAAGAGTATAGGAGCTTACTACTGCCTATAATCGTGAAGAATTAAATGCGAAATTGAGAAATATCAACTTAATTTAATTAACATTAAGTACAGCGCGAGAGCATTTTTTACATGTGCTTTCGAAATGAGGTTGAAGGAACGAATGTTCATAACCAGTTCTTTTTCGAGCTCCTTTTTGAGTCCGTTGCCAGTTCCGTTAACTACAGTTTTTTCTGTCGATCTGTGGACGCGCCTCCCACAAGAGTACAGTAGCTAAAAGGGATAGTGTGTCGTTCGACGATCGTAAATTGGTTCAAAATTTCATGACACCACTAGATGGCGCTTCGGTAGGGAAGCACGTCGGAATAACACATACTTCGTTTCAGTTAGGTTAGAGTAGTTACGTTTCCAACGATTTTTTTTATTAATGAATTTTTTTTGTGTTTATTTGTTTATTTAGAACTAATAAAAATTATCCACTTTCAATTTCTTTTATATATATATATATTTAACCAACGGGACATACAGTGGCTATGATTATTTATACTTTCATTATTTTTGTGCTTTTTAGCACTATTTTCTCTAGGAAGTGCGAAATATGGAATTTTTTGGGGGGAGGGGGTGGCTTTTGATCATTCGGTCTTCAAAGGGTTAAGAACAAATTCAAGAATAAATTTTCCTAAAATATATTACTTGCTCAATAAATGTATTTGTCATTATAATAATGCAATATAAATAATTATGGAATTATTTTTTAAAACATTTGACTTTAAACCGACGAGATATTTGTATAAAACAGCTAATTTTTCGTTCATATTCCTCAAAATGATTCGCTGTTATAAATATTTTTTTTAATACATAATATCATTTATTCTGTGATTTTACAATTTCTAATTTTTGTTTTTATGATGACCAAATTTAACATTGATTTTCTATTTTTGCCATGTTAGCATACTTTTGACTTTAACTACACATCAATGAAAAAGATAAAATTGTCCTGAATTAATCCTGATGAACATTAATTATTGCAGGACAGATGTAAGATAAGTAACACAAATTATGAACTTATACACACCGAAATAAATACAAATAGGTAATTTCAGAGATTTATAATTCATTACTTGATTTATAATTTATATTGGTCATGAATTATAATTTATAAGTTATAAAAAAATTTCATTTTTATGGTGCATAACGTAATGCACATTATGAAAGTTATAAAATGAGTAGCAGCTAAACTAAATTACATAAATCCCAATATTTTTTAAAAAGTACTAAAAGATACCTATAATTCATAAATTTAAAAACATTATATATCTAAGTTCGGTTAGATTCGTATTTATTTACAAAATCTTAATTTTATGCATTTCTGGGTAAATAATTGTGTAACGTATCAAATTGAACATGTATAAATTAACAACAAAATAGATAGAAGCTATTTAATATTTACAAATCATGATAAAATCCTAGTACACAATGTAGTTGATAATTTTATATGTTTATTATTTTCTGTTGGCGAAAATCTAATTTTCAAATTTTGGCAACACATAAGATTGCCACCAGAGTTATAAAAAAGTCGGGAAAAAATAGTGTTCGTGTCTGAGATAGCTAGAAATCTATAAAAACCAGTAACTAAATTTGCAATAAAAGAATAGAAAATGATAAGATTCATGGAACAATCACAGCCGTATCCAGGCTGGGGCTATAGGGGCTGAGTCTGGAAACGTAATAATAGTTTTGTTTTTTTTTATACTGACTTTTATACCAGACTTTTCTCGAGCAGTAAATTTATTACTTTTTTAAGGCTGTGTACCTTAGTAAAATAGGACCTCAGGCTTTAGATGCCACTCCCCCCACACTCAGTATTTAAGCTGCATTAGTTAATTCCACTTCTTTTTTAACAATTACTTTTTTGGCCGGATAACTTATTGTATTTGAGTGATTGAGCCATGAACAAAAACAAATAACATTGACATCATTTTCAAAATTGGCTTTTACCCAATACTTTGATGGCAAATTAATATTACACAGATTATCAAGAGAAATTTTATCCGCACACAAATTCAGTTCTTCACTAACATCATGTGACAATTTCTGTCTTTTATTTGCAGAGGAAAAATCTCTCATTGACCTCTTAACTGGCAATTTTTTAGTAAAATAATGTGGCATATTTGGAAATATTGTTAGAATTACACCTTTTTTTTAATATGGGTCTTCCTCTAGGAGTAAATACTTTTTTTTCCTTCAATAACAGTTTTATAGGATCTGTCAATGAACAAAGGTTCAAAATGAAGTTCGCAGACACAACAAGTATTGTCCAATAGTTTATCTGCTTTAGATATGGCCTTTCCCCACTTTGTGAGCATTTCTTGATCCTTAGGAACCAAAAGCAAAGATAATTTGTTTTTATTTGATTTATAACCAAGTGTGCATCCAGGCACAAAACAGTGACTCTGTTTTCGGCGTTTTCCTTCACTATTCATTCTGAATAGTTAAAGAAAATTAAATCTTAATGATTTAATGGTCTTGAAAAAGACTTTTTAATTAAATTTAGTACAAAAAAATACGACGAAGAATGGAATAAAATCGGAAAACGAATAAAACGTACCACTACGAAATGCAAAGTGATGGTAAATAAACGTGCTCCGCAGAGGTAGCGCCCTCATGCGGTGTTATGAAATTTTGGAACAAAATATTTATTCGCTTTCTATGCTGAACGACACACTATCTCTTTTAATCACTGTAACAAGAGCATCTTGGTTACCTGGAAGACTATTAAGTGAAGTGCTGAATTAATTTTATTTTTTAGTTTATCGTGGTGCTATAAATTTGTTACTAAAAATAAAATGACATTTACAATACGTATTTAACGCAAAAGTATGTTTTCAATGTGAAATTTCTCGGGCGCATGGTTGCCATAATTATAACATAGAAATTATATAATAACACACTCTAGTGTTAATTATAGTTATAAATCATGTATTAACTTTTTGTCAATAATAGTAATTCAAATGATATATATGTGTTTTTTATACGAAAACTTTAAAACAAAATTCTTTGTTCTAACAAGATTTATTATTCTGCCGAATAAAAGTTCGTGATCGTTACCTTAGATTGCGCCAAAAATCGCCAACGGCGATGGGTACAAAACATGCAAGTAAAATTATAAATAATGTGTAATAATTATAAACATATTATAATTATATAATTTTAATTCTTTTTTTCACTTACATGGCATATGTTTGAATTTTAGTTTAAGGTTGTCTTCAGAGCCCTTCTTTGGTAACTTATTTGTTCAGGAGGGGACATTTTAAATCCTTTTTTATTTTCTATTTAGAAAGGGCAAAGATTATTATTGATTTTTAATAGTCCTTGGGACAGGATAAACTTAGGATAAAGTAACCAAAAAACAAATAATGATTTATTTTTTTTTACATAAATTCGTTATAAAATAATAATAAAGTTGTGGAGGGGGAGTGGAAAATTTAACTTTTTTATTAGTTCCGTATTCAGCTAAGAAACTCTGCTCTATTAGAATATTCAGGTTATTCAAAAGTTTTTTATTATGCCTGCGAAATAATTCAAAGTATTACAATATACATTGTTAAATGCTAGATTTTAACAAAAGGGCTTATTTGTGTATAGGGACTTGTCAACGTTTTGGAAAGTGGGGGAAGAGCCCGTTTACTGCCACAAACTGGTAGTGCCATCTGTTGTCACCAATCCCCAACAGATATTCTAAATGTTAATTAGATAAATTAATTGCTAATGATGTAAATCAGTTAATTAAATAGATGAAATAAAATGAATCACAAAACAACAAACCATTGAACGATTTGCAATTTCACTGATTTCACAGAACACCACGCTTAAGATCGATAATTTCACAAAGACTGAAAGAAAATGTATAGGTAGAGAGATGCTATTTTTTTTTTAAACAATAGATACGCCAGGGGGCAATGTAAAATAGTATTATTGACGATATGGTGCTGACATCTATTGACAGAAAATGAAATTAAAATCTAAGTTTCTTTCAGCTTTGCTACATTAGTGGAAATGTTTAATGTTATTTTTGAAATTAAAATTTTAATAGTATTCCTCAATAGTGGGAGGGGGCGAAATATGCATTTCGCCCTTCTGGATTGGGGGAGGGGGGAGAAAAACTTGGCCCCTGTTGGCACGTGCCAGTTTGTGTATATTGGTTACATATTCTGAAAATTTATAAGGAAATCTTTTGTCATCAAATGTGGACTCAGGCACGTTTTGATTGGCCTGTGGCTGACAGATCAAACTCCTGTTTTCTTTTTCAGGAAATAACAAACACTAATAAGAATATGTGAATTCTTTCATTCTACAGACAAAGTGTAATTTGCGGATATTGAGACTTCGGACAATATGTTTTATATTATGTCCCCTACAACCCCTTAACGTGTGGGCCATGAATTCAGGGATACCCTGTATAGGAAAACTCTAGGAGGGGGAGGTATTATTATGTACTTTAAAGAAAATATTACATTAAAAATGTTAGATTCAATAGAATGCTTGGGGTAAGATATTGAAATAATGGGAGCAGAAACAGATGATAATGTAATAATATCACTATACAGACCACCCTCAGGAAACATAGATTTATTCTTAAATATACTAGAAAACAAAATAAATTATATTCAAAATATAAAAAAGCTAATGGTAATTGGTGACTTTAATATTATATATACAGGGTGGTCCTAAACTATATGTCAAAAATGTAAAGGCAGGTAGAGGGGACCTAAATAAGCAGATTTCGTATAGGAATGTGTGTGCGGTAATGACACATTAAAGCGCTAGCTTGTAAAGCAGTATGAATGAATCACAGGAAACTGAAAAGACAAGTAAAGACAAAAGAAAACAAAAATTTATTAATAGTTTACAAGAGGTGCCCGAAAGAGCGGCCACCAACAGCGATACAAGATTCACAGCGACGGCGCATGGATCGGCGTACATTAGAAAAGACGTCAGGCATGTCGATCACATGTCCAGCAGCAACAGAGAAGCGGGCAACAAGATCTTCTTCAGATGTGACGGGACTCTCGTACACCAGGCTTTTAATATGACCCCAGAAGAAAAAATCCAAGCAGGTTAAATCTTAAATCAAGCAGTTTAAAACACTTTGATGGCTCACACCCAACGCACGTCCTACAGCTCTCGAGCTTGTCGAAGGATTATCCTCTACTGTGTTCAGTATTCTTTCTTCCACTGCAGGAGTTCTGCGATATCTTCCAAAGCCAGTTCCACGCCTGGAAGCATAAAATGATCCACTCGTGCGTAACTCCCGATGCAGACGCTCGAATGTTCGACGATCCGGTTGATTCCTGTCCGGGAATCGCTCCCTGTACATCCTTTGAGCATCTAATCCATTTCCTTGTGCAGCCCCATACATGAAATACATGTCGGCCAGCTCCGCATTGGTGAAACGATGCATGCTGCTCGAGATCCGTGCGGGAAATGATGAATCCAGCTAGCGAAGCGCTTTTATACGCCACAGTCATCAGCGCTCTCTACCGGCTCAAGGCGACATTACCGCACACACAATCCTATACGAAATCTGCTTATTTAGGTCCCCTCTACCTGCCTTTACATTTTTGACATATAGTTTAGGACCACCTTGTATAATGAAAGTTGCGATAAGGATAAGTTATTAGAGCCATTGGAATCCATGGGATATGAAAACAAATTGTTACAACCCACAAGAATAGCATTAAATTCAAGCAGTACTATTCACTTACGTTTTACAAATATACCAATGGACCTAACTATATTGGAGATACATGTAAGTGATCATAAGCCAATATTAATAAGATTAACAAGTAACACTAAAATTAAACCAACTGAAAAAAAAAATTAGAAATTACTCTAAGTAAGAAACGTATAGACAAATTTAAAACAATGTTACAGGACACAGATATTGGAGGGTCTCAACACTGATGTGGAAAAAATATATGGTACATTTATAAAAATTATAAAAACTCATTACAACATTTGTTTTAAAAAAGAAGAAAGAGTAATGTCGAAACAGAAAACGCGTGGTTTGTTAAAATTATAATAAACCGGATAAATAAAAAAAAAAGTATATAAAAAAATTTAGGAAAAAGTACAAAATCAAACTGGACAAAATTTATAAAAAAAACCCCAAAACAAATAAAATAATAATGAATAAAAAAGTAGCGTACTTTAATAACAATCTGTTAAATAAAGATAACAAATTTCAATGAAAAAGCATTAATAAATTATTGGGAAAGGACAAAAACAATTTAAATAATAAAATTGCTTTAAAAATAAACATGGCAGATGTAACGGATGAAACAGAGGTTGCAGATGCTCTAAATCATTTTTTCATAAATGTAGCCAAAAATATTATAAATCAGAGAAATACAGGAAAAACGAATATAGTATTTTGCCACAGTCCATAGTTAATAGTATGTACTTAGGAACTTTCACTCAAAATGAAATAAAAAAAGGATTAAAACATAAATAAAAGAAAACAAATATGAAGGATTTGAAGGATTTAAACCTAAAATAATAAAAAAAGTGTGCTAATAAATTGGCAAAGCCACTATTCAAAGTATATCAATCTATAGTTGAAACAGGCAATGTACCAAAAGAAATGAAAATAGATAAGATTATACCTATATACAAGAAGGGGAAAAACAGATGGATATAAGTATGGACCTTACCAATCTTTTCAAAAGTATTTGAAAAACTATTATATACTAAAATAATAAACTTCGTTGAAATGAATAAAATTTTAAATAAAAATCAATTTGGATTTAGAAAAGATAAAACCACAGCAAATATACTGATAAAAACTATAAATAAAATACAGGAAAAAAATTGAAAATAAAGAATTTGTAATGGGATTATATTTTGATCTGAGTAAGGCCTTTGATGTCTTAGATAGAGGGATACTCTTCAGTAAACTAGAAAAATGTGGTGTCCGTGGAAATATATGCAAATTAATGGAAAGTTATTTAAAGGAATCGAAAATAAATTGTAAAAATTAGAAATAGTTATTCAAAAGAACTACAAAATAATTATGGGCCTAGTCTTATTCATTCTATATATAAACAATTTAGTAGACTTAGATAGCGACATAAATCTGTTTGCTGATGATATTGGATTGATTTTTGGAGAACAAAAAACAGTATTTATATGAAACGGCAAGAAACAAATTACTAAATTTGGGAAAATGGTTTAAGGAAAATGGTCTAATTTTAAATACTGACAAAAATAAATATATCTTATTTCATAATGCAAACAAAAAAATCGATATCGAGGAAATATTAAAACTAAACAATAAAATTATAGGTAGAACAAATGAAATAAAATTTCTAGGAATTGAAATAAACGAATGATTAATTTGGAATAAACACATAAAGGAAATTAACAAAAGAATAAGAAAAAAATACAGGTATAATTACAAGATTGAATGACTTAATACCTGACCACTATAAAATAACAATCTACTTTTCACTGATATATAGTCATATAATTTATGGAAATGATGTGTAGGGCATTCCCCCACGAAAACTCACAAAAATCTCGCCCCGGAGGCTTTTCTGTGTTGACCATATTTGGCAATTGTGTTATCCCTGCGGAGGGTAATAATACCTTAACATCTTTACATACGGAGAAAGAGAGCGTTGTTTCCTGTCCTCATTCGTCTAGCGGTCCAAGACACTCCGGGCTAAACGGAGGGATATTCGGCGGCCACCCTTCCCCTTCGTGCGTAACAACACATAAACGGAGGGACCCTGGTTCGAATCCAGGATGGGGAAAGCGTCTCTTTTTCTCCAAAATTACACAAGCTCTAGTTTGAGCTGTAATTAAAACGTGGGTGGCAAAAATTATAGTATAATAAATTCCCCCACGAAAACTCACAAAATTCTCGCCCCGGAGGCTTTCTTGTGTTGACCATATTTGGCAATTGTGTTATCCCTGCGGAGGGTAATAATACCTTAACATCTTTACATACGGAGAAAGAGAGCGTTGTTTCCTGTCCTCATTCGTCTAGCGGTCCAAGACACTCCGGGCTAAACGGAGGGACCCTGGTTCGAATCCAGGATGGGGAAAGCGTCTCTTTTTCTCCAAAATTACACAAGCTCTAGTTTGAGCTGTAATTGAAACGTGGGTGGCAGAAATTATTGTGTAAGGGTAATCAAAGTAAATATAAAAAATTGCATTCAATAATTGATAAAATATTAAAAGGAATAGGATAAAACCTGACAAAAGTATAAAACAAAAAAACACGAGAAAAAACAATATAAATTATTATGGAATTGATAAGTGGAATAAATTACTAGATCATATAAAAATTGTGAAAAAGACAACGAATTTAAAAGGAAATTAAGAAGTTACTTTATAGAAAGTCAAAAATAAAGAGGTTATATTGACCATTATGGGAGCTTGAATATAAGCTCAGGGGGAACAAGAAATAACTAGTTTTGTTTTGCTATGTTCCTCTGTGCACAGAAATTTAATTTTAGCATGGAAATAAAACTGGAATTTATTGGGGTTTTTTTGTACATCCTTGCGCTGGGTATTGAATGTAAGTTGTTGAGGCTTTTATTTTTAATTTTGAGCATTAAACTGTTTGAATACGAGTGTATGGTTTCAATTTTTACATGGCCTCTATTACAGCTAGCCCTTATATTTCCTGCAACAGATATTAATCTCATTTGATAAAGT
>QLNU02014763.1:0-18352 GCA_006491805.2 Dysdera silvatica | reverse complement strand
CAGATGTGACCAAAAAATCTTGGGCGTTAGTACAGTATTCGTCCCGCAGTGATTTTTAGTGTGAAGTGTTTCGAATACGCATGGCAACAGTGTCGTGACTTAACGCCATATTGTTTACGTCATGTTACAATGCTCCGCCTCCTCGGCCCCTGCCTCCCTTCCCCTTTCACGCCTGTTTAATTTTATCTCTTCCACTTCCTCCATTCAGCGGACTTAAAAAAAAAGCTACTAACCTACATTTATTTTCTGTCTGACGCTTATGGCGCTCCTTGCTTCTCCTTGTATATCCACAAATACGTCACAGACAACGCCTCAAATCATATTTAAGTTGCTTTCACCGAACCTAGCTCTATTATGCGCATTATTACCTCTTTTCCTATGCCGCCAGTGAAAAGGGTCATCTACGTTAAGCCTAACGCTTCCTTGGAAGACAGCGTGCGTATGACGTTCCGTTTGACGTCACAACCCCGCCCACAGCGATTTTTTTTTCTGAAGGAAAATTACACTGCGGGACGACTTCTGTACTGCCACCAAATTTTGTTTTTCCCTGACTTTCAGGGACAATTTAAAATTCTCTGACAATTCTAGGTTGTGTGGGAAATACAGAGATGGGTCCGGGCCCCGTCTCAAACAGGAACCCCAAATTGACAATGTTTGTCCGTTAGGTATATTTTTATTATTGCAAAATTTTTTAATTTAAACGTTCATGAAAAAGGGTCCCCCTCCCCCAGGTCAAAAAAAAAAAATAATAATAATAATCGAGCTCAGAGTCACCTGAATTCATTAACATGGCTCTGTTGTTTCATAAGACAAAAATAGTTCATGTCATGCACAACCAACGGAGGCTTTGTTAAATTATTATTTTTGCAGAATGGTGGTGTAAACATTTTTATTAAATTCTATGTTAATGTTTTTACCAGTGTTAAGGCTGTCTTTAGACGTTTGGCGGCCCCGGGCACACCTCGTCCTTTCCAAAGACGGACGAGTGGGCAGGCAGAGAGAGATGTGACAAATTGTGTATTAAACGATTTCATTGAAGTGATCTTAGTGCGTATTTTTTATGGAATTGCTAGTTTTGTAATTTTATTTATTTAAAAAAGGAGACGAGCTGATTTATTTCCTCCAGCAAAAGAAGAAATTGCAACAAGAAGGGAACTGCATCCTACAAATTCCTGTATTTTTCTAGAAAATGACTCTAAAGTTAAGCCAGATTCTCAAGTAAAAGACAAGTCAGGCAGTTTTAAAGACAAAGAATCAAATTGATTATTTACATATTTTTTCTATTAAAGTAATTCTGAAGAAAAGTATACTCATTTCTATTATTATATACACCAAAATCTTTAAATACATTCGTGTAAAGGTAAACGTTCTTCGAAAGTAGCTGTTTAGAGCAGTGTTTCCCAACCTTCAGGTCACGACCCCCTTTTATAGTAGCCAAATAATCTGCGACCCCTTCTATTAGCCGCCGCCGCCACCACAATTGCATAATAAAGGAATTTTTAACAACGTGAGGAAAACACATTGAATATAAAATTATATTGTATTAATTATATATATAATTAATGTATTTATATATATATATATAATGTAAATAAATTATAAACTCACCCGAAAACACAAATAACTTATGATTGCAATAAGCGTTTGATATAAATTTATGAAGACAATATTCCAACGATGATTACATACATATACCACTTACAACTTTTGAAAATTGCCAAAAAAATTTTTTGTAAGAAAAAATAATCATTTGCCACATGTAAAGAAAATATAAACTCAACATCCATATTCATGTACTTCAAGCCTGTAAACTAATTTGCATATGTGTAGTTTTGTACACATCATTTGAAGCATGTAGGTAATCATATGGATCCAGTGTTGTGATGAAAAGTGCGTTTTATGACTATGCCCCGAAGAAAAGTTCTAAATGAAAAGGACGCTAGAAAAACATATTTGCTGCATGGAAAGCGACAGTCAACAAGAGGACTAGCCCGTAAAATAGGGCGCTCACAAATCGCTGTCCAAAATGCCATCAAAAAGATGATGATTGTGGAAAGAAAAAAAGGTCAAGTAGACCAACAAAACCGCAACCCCGGGACCATTGGCATGTTCAAGCTCTTGCCACTGGTGAACAGGTGTCCACTAGTAAAATTGCACGTGCATTGTCAACACCTGAATAACACCAAACTGTGTGGAAAAGTTTAAAAGTAAATTCGAGCATGAAGTTCAGGAAAATGAAAAGCAAGCAGAAACTTACTACCAGTTATAAGTTAAATCGGTTCAATTGGTGTAACAAACTGTGAAATAGCGTCATGAGTGGGGTAAAATAATTTTTTTTTTATGAAAAAGTTTCTGTCTGGATAGCTCTGATGGATATTCGTCAATTGGCATGATCGCGATGAATTCGCACTCAGACAAAGATAAAGCTGAGTGGACAGCAAGAAAGCAGAGAAGTGATGGTGCTGGCAGCATTCAGAGCAGAAGGCACAGCAGACATCTGATTCCTTCCGGGCACTATGAACTCCATAAAATATCCAGAATTAATGTATGATCACTTAACCCCATTTGGGCCTCTTTTATGCTTCCGAATTGGAAGTACCAACAGGATAACGCCAGTGTACATGCGTTGTCCACTAAGGAGTAGTTTGAACGAGAAAAGATTCATGCGATTCCATGGCCCTCGCGTTCTCCAGACCTGAATCCAGTTGAAAATGTGTGGGGTTTTATGGCAAAAGCTGTATATGGGCGAAGCAAGTAATACCATCATGTGAATAACCTCCAAATAGCAATTTCGAATGCCTGGAACAGCATAGACAAGTGTTTTAAGAAAACTACTTCAAATAATGCCTAACAGAATGATACAGATTATTGAAAAGAAAGGAGGACCAACTCCCTATTAATTTCTGATTTCCTGAAATTTTCCACATTGAATTTATGTTTCTTTACAGGTTGTAAATGATTATTTTTTTCACGAACAAAATTGTTCACCATTTTCAAAAGTTGTAATTGGTATATATATAATCACCGTTGGTATATTACATGCATAAATTTATATCAAAAGCAATTATTGCAATCCTAATTTATTTGTGATTTACAGGTGAGTTTATAATTTATTTACATAGTGTATTATAAATCTTACTCTCGGGCAGCATGGGCTTTGTCAGACCCTCGTCTTTACCCATTGCCCGGTGTTTACTAATTATGTTTTTCTTATAACATCAAGTTCTTTGACTATTTTTTGTACCATACTCATTATTTTTGTAATCTCATTGTTGTCTATTAACCACCCAAAATAAAGTTGTTTATAAATATAAACGTGTTTTATTTTTAATTTGTTAGATTCTGCCGTAACATTCAACATTTCGTTTAAACTTAAAATGCAATTTATTTGGTTATTTCCATATAAAATAAATATTTTGTATTTTAAAAACCTAATTTTAGACTTTTTGGAATATATTATGTAGTTTCGAGAAAAAATCTTTCTGCAAATCTTTGATCTTTCAATTCACATTTATATATACAGTTCAAACTCTGTTAACGCGAAGCTTAAGTGATCATGAATTTAGCTCAAATTACGCAGGTGTTCGAATATTTAGTTTATTTTAGATTCCACGGCAAAGTTTGAATTAAAGACTTTCGAATTATACAAGTTACACAGTTTATATGCATCATCTGACTAACAGAGCAAATGCCACGCCGAGAAGGAATGCTCAAAAACAGAGCAGACTTCGTTCGCAGATGTCCAAACAAATTTAGAATAAAGGGTTTAATTTTCACATAAACACACACACATACACACACAAGGCTTCGGTGGTCTAAAATACAGGATGAGAAACAAGAAGTGAGATCTCCATTTTGGGTGATATATTGTTGAATCCGACGTGCGTAAGTTCAGAGACCAAGCAAGACGCCTAGAACTAAAAACTTTAAAAGGCCTGCACATTTACAAGACAAAATACCTATATATATACATATATATATGAGTTTCAAGAGAAATTCAGTCATCCTTTGCTATATTTTGTCTCGTAAATGTGCAGGCCTTTTAAAGTTTGTAGTTCTAGGCGTCTTGCTAATGATATATATATATATATATATATATATATATAAAAGTTTTCCTCGCCCATTCTTGGCGGAAACAGGCTTTGGGACGGGCAGAGCGCCATGTTCCCAAGCCTCTTTTTACATCACTTCTTAATGTGCCATGTCTAGAAACTTCCTGACAATGTGACACGTGTTTAGGATTGTGGCTTTTTGTATTTCAATGTAGGTGTTTGGGTCAATGTTGAGTATCTCCAAATTCGTCGCAAGCGTTTTTGGTACTATCCCTGTTGCTGAGATGACTAACGGGATGATGAAGATCTTTTCCATACCCCATATATCTCGTACTTCATGTCTGAGATCTTGGTACTTGGTGATTTTCGTTGTGTAGGTTGTCTGTATGTTATTGGTGTTGGGTACTGCTATGTCGATTAAGTACGTGGTCTTATTCGATTTATCGACGAGGGTTATGTCAGGACGGTTATGTGGGACTGTCTTGTCTGTTATGATTGCTCTATCCCAGTAAAGCTTGTGTGTTTCGTTCTCATGCACGGTCTCTGGCTCATATTTGTAGTACGGGCATTTTTCTGTCAGAAAGCCAGCATTCGCTGCCAATTTCTGGTGGACTATTTTCGCTACTTGATCGTGTCTATGTTTGTAGTCTGACTGCGCAAGGATCTTGCATCCTGCCGTCACGTGTTGGATTGTCTCCGATGCCGCATGACAGTGTCTGCATTTGTCGCTTTCTATGTCTTTTCTCTGGATGAATTTCTGATTGTTCCTTGTTGCGATCACTTGGTCTTGGATGGCTAGCATGAATCCTTCTGTCTCTGGCTGGAGAGTGCCTTTGGCCAGCCAAGAATTTGATGCCTTTTTGTCAACGTGTGGTTGTTGCAGGTCATTGTAGTGCCTGCCATGTAATGGTTTTCCGGCCCAAGTTCTTAGTTTCTGTTCGTTGGCTGTTTCCAGGACACGCTCTTCGGTACTACACAGGTTTAGTGGCGTGTAATTTGCATCTGCTTGTATTATGGCTTGGATGAGTGGCGATCGGGGACTCTTCAACTGGAAGTATTGCCTCATGCTCTGGATCTGCTTGTCATGTAAGTCTTTGAGGTCCGCTTGTCCGCGTCCTCCTTCTTCCCGGGGTAGTGTTTGCCGTTCAATTGCCGTTGCAGGGTGTAGTTGTCCGGCTCTTCTCTGGATGGTTCTCATTTTCCGCTGGAGTTGTTCTAGTTCAGTGTTGGACCATTTGATGATCCCGAAGGAGTAGGTGAGCACTGGTACCGCATATGCGTTAATTGCTTGCGTGGTGTTCTTCCCGCTCAGTTTCGTCTTCACAATGCTTCTAAGTCTTTCTTGGAATGCTTGCGTGAGCTGGACCTTGACTTTCTTGTGCTCCTGCTGCCGTTTTTGCATTATCCCTAGGTATTTGTAGGTTTCGCCCTCGTCCAAGGTCTTCAGTAGTCTCCCGTCTTCGAGTTCGATGCCTGGTAAATCTTCTTTGCTATTCTTCTGTATTTTGCACTTATCGAGGCCGAATTCCATTCCTATGTCCTTGGAGAATGTCTCTGTTATACTGATGAGTTGTCGGAGTTGGGTGATTGTTGGCGCGTATAGCTTGATGTCATCTACGTACATGAGGTGGGAGACTTTATGTAGGTTTCTCTTGTCTTTCTTCAGCATGTATCCGTATTTACTTGTGTTCAGCATCCTTGACAAGGGGTTTAACGCCAAGCAGAACCACTGGGGGCTTAGTGCGTCTCCTTGAAAGATTCCGCGGCGGATGGGGATCTCGGCCGTTTCTATTTTACTGTCTGGCGTGTTTAGCTGTAACCGGGTTCTCCATTGTTTCATGCTGCTCTGTAGGAATCGGATGATTGAGGGATGCACTTTGTAGGCTATATATATATATATATTTTTTTTTTTTTTTTTTTTTTTTGAGCGGACTATATTTGCTGATTCAGTGAATCATAGGTTAGTGGAGGCCAACCTTATTTTTAAGATTACATGCCCACTTGGCGCGATATTCCATTTGTTGAACCAAATTAGTATAAGATTTATTACGGCAGTATTTCGTTCCATTTGTGATGAAAAAATAGATTTAGTTATTTGTTTCATGGCTATTCGAGTAGGAATATACTGGAACTTAATGATTTCATATTTTGGATTGGTGTTATTCCAAGACCATGGCAAATTCTGTCCTTGACCCTCCAAAATGGAAGTCTGTGTCCGCCCGAGGGGTGACTGATGACTGAAAATTATGAACACAGATTTTGAAAAGTGCATGCATCTGCAAATTGTTGGAGGGCAGTGCCCTAACCCGTATCTCCACCTATGTAGCCCAGACAGTGGCGTAGACAAATTTTCTTTCGGGGGGGCTCCAATCCTTGAAAATATAATATGTTTGTATGTTAACGAAATGTTTGAAGCTAGAATTAATGTCATTTTTATTGTTGGGGGGGACCCCTTATCTATACCATTGAGCCCAGGTAAGTTATCTAAATAAGCAGATTAATTAAATGGTTAATTGAAAAATGTCTGATGGTAATAATGCATGTTACATATTTCTGTATTAGGTCATCTTACATTGTTGGTAAGTTAGAACAAGAATTCTTTTAGTAAGTAATTGTTTTGAGAAGAAAAGGGCTTTATGTACATCACCAACACCCACTATTTCATTTTTTATAATTCAAATTATGTTCTATTGCCCTCTTTCCAAATTAGCATTGCAGTTATGCATGTTTTATTAAGTTTAGGTAAACACTACAAATATACAAATGGAAGCAAATTTTGAAAATGTATTTAATTCCGGGGGTGCAAATTGATGGGGCCCGGGTATAATTTTTTTTTAAATCCTAAGATAAACATAAAAATTTTAACTTATTTATTTTTTACTAAACAAATGTATCTGTATTAGAAAGATATAAAATGAAAAACGTTTCATTTATAATTAAAAAAATACTGACAGGCATATGACTAAAAATATAGTTGACTATTTTTCGCAACCCTTTTCATAATTCCCAATTTATACCCTCAAAAACATTTTATGGAAGAGGTGTATAATGTACTCTACCAGGGGATTTTCTAAATTCTGTATATCATTTAATAAAAAATTCTCTAAACCTTCACTATTCCCGACATCACCCTATAGATCATTATTGTTAACAAGAAATATTCAAATATATAAAGATGTAATAAAATATACGTGTGTACTTTACAAGTTGGCCTCACCCTTGAGTTCACGACCTTAAGCTTTGGCATTTTAAAAGAGAGAGGGGGGGGGTGTTGTTGGCGAAATTATTTAGGATTAGTAATAGTTTGGCGCCAAAAAAAAGGGAGATTAAAGGATTAGCTATAGTGGAAGTTAAAAAGGGTGAGGAAAGTAGCTAAAAATATATTTTCTGGAATGAAAAGGAAACTGAAAATAAAAGAGGAAGAAGTTATGAAAATGTAAGGGAAAATTATTAGCAAAATACATGGCGCCTTTATGTTAAAATTTTTACTGCGTTTAAGGTTAGCAAGGATAACTTTAAGGTAACGTAAGCAGAAATTCATACGAAAATTGTTTTTTTAGTAAAGTAAAAAAACGTACAAGACTGTTGGTGATATCGTTAACATTGTTACATATTTTGGATATACGAACACAATGTGTAATCAAAATATTACGTTGAACACATATTGAGATGTTGCTATGCCATTTTGTGAGAAAGTTCACCTTAAAATTAAAGAAGCTACGTTTATCAAATATGGTGCAATTGACGTGGTCTTTAATAATAGTAATTTGCAAATCGAGGAAGTTTGCTTTGGTACTGTTGTCGGAAGTCTTTTTCAGTATAAGCTCTTCGGGGTATATATCAAGGTGTTTAATACTGAAACTGTGGTTATTGAAAGTTATGATGTTATCTATGTATCTAAATACGTTACACAAAACAACGCCATTATTTTTTTCATAGTGGTGTAGGAATAAAGCCGCTAAAATAGAAGAAAAGTTGCATCCTTGTGGAATTCCGCATACTTGTTTGTAGATGTGCTTGCCTTCAGAAATGTAATTATTGAAGATGCGGAAGTTTACAATATTATTCAAATGATTTTCATCAATGTTTAGTTAGTGAGCGAAATTATTGTAATATTTGTTAAGAACGTAATTTAACTTTTCCAAGGGAATTCTAATGAAAAGGTTTTCAAAGTCATAAGTATTAATTACAGAAATATTTTTGTTGTTGTTAATATAGTTGATGACAGGTATATTGTTCTTGATAAAGATAGTGTTTTCTTTATCCTTGTGGATTTCTTGTAAAATCTTTCTTAATAGTTGAAAAAAGGTGCTATTGGCGTTATGGTTATAACAATTAACACATGAAGTGACGAAACGGAATTTAATAGAATTTTTGTGGAATTTGACGGTGGCAAACACGTATGGAAAAGCTGTATTTTGATACGGTGCCTTTAGTAGTTTGTTAAATGCAATGTTGCGCTTCATTATGGTGGATGAATTGTCTTTATGAAGAATGCGAAAGTTGATACTTGAGTTATTTGTTGAGCGAAGACTCAAAATTCTTTTTCGAACACGTGTGACTACGTTGCTAATCCATTCAGAGAAGCATTCTGTAGGTAAGGAATATTTAGAACTTGTTTTTATGTAGAATTTTAACAAGTCTCTGTTAATGCTTTGAATGAAGCGCTCTTTGTTGATGTTTGGTATTTGTCTAAAATTAGTACCATTAGGCATTATTTGACGTAGGTTGGGGTTACCAATGATATCAAGATCTCCGGTACATACGTGTTTGTGGTGCTTATCCACAAATTTACTGTATTCTGGTTGTAGGCACTTACATATTACTTCGGAATAGTTAACATCAATATTGGTGCAGAATTCTTTATAGTTGAAGATTCTTCTCCCCATAAGTATGTCGTATTTAAAGGCTAACCTGATACTTAGTTGATCTTTGAGAGGGAAAAGGTGCTTCTCGAAGAAGACTTCTCGTAAATTGATATTGTCAAAGACTTTGTGCTTAAAATTCAATGCACAAAATTCCTTAATTTTGTGGAGTGGCTTACCACATTTCATTAAACCAATTTTTGAACGAATCAAGTCCATAATAAGATGTTTACAGGAAATATTGTTAGTATCTAAGGAAATTAAATATTTTAATACTTCTGTTTTTTTGTTTTTGTTGAGTGCAAAGATTTTTGTCTTAACAGAATGTATATTACAGCCCGTGTTGCATTCTCTGAAGATGTTTGAAACATAGTCTTGAACATGGAAGTTATTGTAAAGAAGTTTTCTTTGCTTTCTTGAACCTCGTTTTCTTCTGGTTGTCTTTTTATCTCCGATGTGAAATCGATTGTAAATGCATCTGTTATTGAAGTTATTGGAAATGATACTACCGTTGAAGGAGTTATTTAAATCGCATGGGTGAAGCGTTTTATATTGTATCATCATCATGTTCTCCACGTCCAGTCTCTTTTCTAGGTTTTCTGCAACATCAATAATAGTTATCTCAACGTTCTTAAAATCGTGCTTTTGGTAGTGTTGTAGTTCAAGGTCGTCCTTGTCTTGAACTTGATGTCTGAACGATGCTAGTTAATGCGAAGGTTGAGACTGTTCTTTGTTTGCCCAACATAACCCATATTGCAAATATCACAATAATTTCTCTCACTACCTGAACATTGATGAAAATCATTGGAACAATATTGTAAACTTCTCCATCTTCAATAACTACATTTTTGAAGGCAAGCACATCTACAAACAAGTATGCGGAATTCCACAAGGATGCAACTTTTCTTCTATTTTAGAGGATTTATTCCTACACCACTATGAAAAAAATAATAGCGTTGTTTTATGTAACGTATTTAGATACATAGATGACATGATAACTTTCGATAACCACAGTTTTAGTGTTAAACACCTTGATATATAGCCCGAAGAGCTTATACTGAAAAAGACTTCCGACAACAGTACCAAAGCAAACTTCCTCGATTTGCAAATTACTATGGTTAAAGACCACGTCAATTGCACCATATTTGATAAACGTAGCTGCTTTAATTTTAAGGTGAACTTTCTCACAAAATGGCATAGCAATATCTCAATATGTGTTCAACGTAATATTTTGATTACACATTGTGTTCGTATATCCAAAATATGTAACAATGTTAACGATACCACCATCAGTCTTGTACATATTTTTACTTTACTAAAAAACAACAGTTTTCCCATAAATTTCTGCGTATGTTACCGTAAAATTATCCTTGCTAACCTTAAATGCAGTAAAAAATTTAACACGAAGGCGCGCCATATATTTGGCTAATACTTTTCATTTACATTTTCATAACTTCTTACTCTTTTATGTTCAGTTTCCTTTTCATTACAAAAAATTTATTTTTAGCTACATTACTCACCCTTTTGACTACCGCTATAGCTAATTCTTTAACCCCCACTTTTGTTTGGCACCAAACTGTTACCAATCCTAAATAATTCCGCCAATAACACCCCCTCCCTCTCTCTTTCAAAATGCCAAAGTGTAAGGTCATGAACTCGAAGAGCTAGGCTCAACATATCCTTGTAAGTACATGTACAGTTTATTACATTTTTATATATTTGAATATTTCTTGTTAACAGTAATGATCTGTAGAGTGATGTCGGGGAATAGAACGCTCTTGGGCCGTTTGACATTGGTTTTTAGGGGTTTCGTTGAACGGTTCCCTGGCATTTCAGAAACATTATCTTGCAGATCTTATATATTGTGTCTGGCATGCATGTATAACTGTTCCCTTGAAAAAGATTGTACTTTTCACCAATTTACTTGCTTAATTTTCTACATTTTCATTTATATTTTCGCTTTTTCCCCCATTTATATATTATTTATCATATTGATTGCTGCTGCTTCATGCGCGCTCTTCATTGAGAATTTTATTCTATTATTATTATTTTTATTTAATTTTTTATACTCCCCCTCTCCTTCGAATTTAATGTATTATATGTAATAATATCATAGACTTT
Source organism: Dysdera silvatica (assembly GCA_006491805.2). Classification (NCBI taxonomy): domain Eukaryota; kingdom Metazoa; phylum Arthropoda; class Arachnida; order Araneae; family Dysderidae; genus Dysdera; species Dysdera silvatica. The sequence continues at coordinate 7,314 of QLNU02014763.1, read as the reverse complement.
TTCCATATTTATTTTGTACACATTCTTGTTTATTCTAACATTTTCCGTTTTGATGTGTGCGTGCGTGCATGCATGTATGTATGTATGTATGTATGTATGTATGTATGTATGTATGTATGTATGTATGTTTGTATGTATGCATGCATGTATGTATGTATGTATGTAATATATATATTTAAGAACATAAATATTTCTTCATTTTTAAAAAAATTAAATGCATCATTTTTATTCTAAATTGGTAAAGAAGGTTTTGTAAAGATATATTATAAAAGAGAGAAGCGTACTTACAAATTATGTACGAGAGCGAATTACTCTTATGTTATGGTAATAGAAATTTTACTGTTGGTGGAGCCTAATAGTAAATTTGTACACAGTCCCTAAAAGGAAAAAGAGGGATAAGGCTGAAGCCGTGGTGATCTCAGCCGGGGGTTGGGGGGGGACTAATTTTAATCGAGATAAACGAACCCCACAAAAGCGACAAGATTCCCAACTCCAGCAAAGGCTACCACCGCAAAAACGACGTCTTTATTAGGAACATCCCCGAACTTCACTTTTTAGAAATAGAATCCTTAGTTAGAAAACCTACATTGGAAGAAACTGAATGTTGAATTGTCTATTGGCAAGTCCTATTTTGAACAGTCTGAAAACAGATTTGTACAAGCTTTAAACAACATCCTGTTAAATAAAGAAGCCCATCCTTAAATTCAGCTATAGAATGAATATGCATTATATAAATAAAATTATTTTTTTGATATAACTGTAATAATATTTTAATACTATAAATCATATTAAACGTAGCGCAATAATATACAGTAAAAATCGGTTATTACGACGCCTGTTGTAATGACCAACTGCATAGAACGATAGAACTTTTGCAAGGAGTGTGGTTTCCTATTCTATTCTTAATTAAATATATCGGTTATAACGACATCGTATATAACAACGAAACCTGATATAACGACGACGATTTTGTCACAAATAGGAAAATCTATATCGGATATAACGACGCGACTTGACAATAATTCATCGGAACAATGTGAGTTTGGAACAACACCGGGATCACACGGTTCTATTCAAATAAAAGGAGAAGTCGAACGCCTTGTTCGAACATGCAACCTGAACGTTTTTCTATAACCCATAAAACAAAACTATCTACACATGCCAAACAGGCGAATGGTCGGAGATTAGCTGCTTAAGATTATATTAACAGCATTTCTGTATTATTAAAAAAAAAAAGAAAAAAAACCCTGCGAATTTCTTTCACACAGCCCGATAATTTTAGAAGCATTACCAGCAATAGTAGTCGTTTGTTCATTATATGTGCACAATGAAATGCCAACATATACTGAGGTTTCTTTAAATTTTACTGAAAACGATTTAGAAAGCCGAATTTTAAAAAAATACGCGAGAAAGCAAACGAAAATTATCGATTTTTTCGGAAGTCATTACCATTATGAAGATAATGTTACTATATCTGAAAGAAATTTTACTTAGGATTTTATTGGTCATTTATTTTTTAAAACCTATGCTATAGTATTTGCTGCAATTTTTCCGTTTACAAAAATTCATTATATATTTGGAGTGGCTGTCAATATATTTTAATATATACAGTAATTAAATTCATTATAATTAAGTATATTTTTATTTAATTTTGAAACCAACAAGTTTTTATACTTTTTGCTATCAAAACGATCTATAAAACTTTAAAGTGTATTACTGTATGATTTTAAAAAATATCGGCTATAATGACTATCGGTTATAACAACTTAATTTGCATGGTCCCTTGGAGGTCGTTATAACCCATTTTCACTGTATATAAGTTTTATACATAGCATTTTTGATGCGAATAGAAACCAACAGAGGGAAACTAACGATCGCCCTATCGCCAGCTCACTGGATCCGCCACTGCCTTTAAAGTGATTAATCAACTGTTTTTAACCAACATTCTCAAAATCAGTATTCTGAGGGAAAAATAAACAAAAACCTATTGATAAAATTTTTTGAATCAAATAATCTGTATCAAAAAAGAATTAAAAACAAATTAGTTCTTAATTTTATTATGAAGGGATAGAAAAAGTGCTTCTTATATAACATATGTATCTTTGTTTTTCTATGATTACCGAAGAGTATTGTATTAGAAGTTGTAAATCATGCTAAGAACTGGCGCCAGTCTTTTTCAATCGGAAAGGATGAATGCTTTCATTTGATGGTGCAGGTGGCGCTCAGTAAGTATGTACACACACGCACACACACACACACACACACACACATAAGAAAAAGGTAAGAATTACAAATTATTATTTAGCTAATATGAATAAACTTAAAGAAGTATCGAAATAAAAAAAAACTGGAGGGAAAACTTAATAATAAATATAATATCTTTATGATTAAATTGCAAGAAATAATTAATGAAATATTTCCATGGATAACAACTAAAGAAAAATGTCATAAAAAAGATGGGTTAATAAAAAGTTGATCAATAAAATAAAAAAAGAGGTCGTATTGAAGATTTTTTGAACAAAAAAAAAATTATTTGAGAAAATATAGAGAATTGAGAAATAAAATAAATAAGTTAATATTAACAAGTAAACAAGATTATTATAAAATTGTTTTAAGGATGATGGATACTGAAAATAAAATGAAATATTCTAAATAAATTAATGGTAAAAATAAAAGAAAGGAAATCTAGAGAAATTGATAAATGAGGGATGAGGTAATGACATAGAACGTTCTATGGCAAATATATTAAATGTATTATGTATATAATATGCATATATTATGTATATAAATTATGTATATATTATGTATATAAATTATGTATATATTATGGGACATAACTATGCCAAATTATGCATATAAATTATGTATATATTATGTATATATTGGCGTATATAACATACGCGTACACATAGCCGATAGTGAATTAAATGAATATGCAAAATGGAACAAGCTTACAGAATATATAGTGAAGTGAAAGAAAATCTGCACAGGCGCGTATGCAAATAACAGAGCTTTGCCACCAATCAGCGCAAGCGATGGGGTCGGCAACGCCTGTTACAAGACAAGAGATGTCTGACAAAATTTTCGTTAGATCGGATTCTGCCGCTATAATGGCAGGTTATCAAGATTTGCGATTTGAACGTGGCGTTATTGTCGGCACAAGAGAGATGGAACATAACATCTCCGAGATAACGACAAAATTCGGATTTTCGCTTATGTCCATTTCACGAGTATATTGTGAATATCAGGAATCCGGTAAAACGTCAAATCTCTGACGGCGGTGCGGCCGGAAAAAGACCTTGAAAGAACGGGACATTCGACGAATAACGAGAATCGTTAAACGAGATAGACGTGCAACACTTCCTCAAATTGCCGCGGATTTTAATGCTGGGCCACAACAAGTGTCAGCGTGCAAACTGCTCAACGAACATCATTGATATGGGCTTTCGGAGCCGAATGCCCACTTGTGTAGCATTGTTGACTGCACGGCACAAAGCTTTACACCTCGTCGGGGCCCCGCCAACACTGCCATTGCACTGTTGATGACTGGAAACACTGCCTGGTCTGATGAGTCTTATTTCCAATTGCATCAGGCAGTGGACGTGTACGCGTATGGAGACAACCTCATGAATCCATAGACCCTACATGTCAATAGGAGAGTATTCAAGCTGGTGAAACTTCGGTGATGGTATGGGGTGTGTGCAGTTGGCGTAATATGGGATCCCTTATATGTTTAGAGACAACTCTGACAGGTATGTAAGCATTATGTCCAATCACTTACACCCATTCATGTCCATTGTGCATTCCGACGGACTTGGACAATTTCAGCATGATAATGCGACACCCCACACATCGAGAGTTGCTACCGAGTGGCTCCAGGAACATTCTTCTGACTTTAGACACTTCCATTGGCCACCTATATCGCCAAACATGAACATTATCGAGCATATCTGGGATGCCTTGCTACGTGCTGTTCAGAAGAGAGATCTACCACCTCGCACTCCTATGGGTTTGTAGACTGCCCTGTAAGATTCCTGCTGTGAATTATCTCTAGGATAACTTCAGACATTAGTTTGTTTGTTGCTTTCTTTTTGGTTTTACGGCTCAAAGACTACAGTGGTCATGCTGCGCCGGGACCTACTGTTTTCCGAGGAATCCGAACCTCTTAAGGCCTAGGGAACCAAACCCCGGACTACAGTGAGCAGTGCGATCTTTATGAGATCTCTGAGTAAGCGTTCTTTGCACTGCTGGGAGTCGAACCCGGATTAGCGGCGCACTAGGAGAACGCGTTACCACACTGCGCCACCGCAGGGCTTGCAAACAATCATGGTGGCCGGAAATAAAGCGAACGCACGAAACGACAAATCGTGATAACGTAATTGAATCACTAAAAAACCTTCAACTTCTTAATTAAAAATACGACTAGAAACGAATTACAAAAGTATTTCCGATATAATTTCGCTGCAACGAAAAAACAAAGCTTTGAGAAACATGAAAATGGCGTTATAAACTCAAAAGGGACGTGCAAGCATGACGTTAGAGGGAAAGTATGACGATAGACATTAGTCGAGTCCATGCTACGTCTCCGTGCAGGTCACATACGTGCACGGGGAGGGGGCTACACGATATTGGGTAGGTAAAATTCGCCTTTTTCTTAGCACCAGTGTATTTGAACAATGAAATAATCAATCCATGTTCATTAAACAAATAAATGATGGAATTATTCAAAATTCTTCAAACTTTAAATACTAAAAAGGAATAAGAATGAGAATAAATTTTATTGAACCTAATTACAATTGTGGTGACACATTCTTCCATATGATATTTTTGATGTTATATTGATGTTCTTCATTTTGAGGTTTAAGATGTTAACTGATGGTAAGGTTAGAAACAGAGGAGAGCGGAAAGCTATAACTTGTTACATGGCTCTTCTCCAAATCGATAGCATATTGCATAGATCGTTTTTTACATATTTGTTGCTTTGATATTTTTTCTGCATATTTGTAAATTTGAGAAGAAGAGAATTTATTTATTTTGTGTTGATTTGTGGCCTCATTTGAGAAAACTATGGCAAAAGGTTGGGTGAAAACGGAGTTGACGTTGGTACTTTTAATTCGGATTGAGATCAAGAACTGATATTGGGAATGAAATTTTCTAAAATTTTATTTATGAATTTTCGATATAGTTTTAGCAGGATTTTGGTGAGTTGATGTCTATAATTTACTTTTTTTTTTTGTCGTTATCGATAGGAAAGAAAACCCACAAGTTTGATAGAATTGAAAAACGAGGCTGATAATTGCAACAATTACATGTTTCTAATTATTTATTAGTTGCATTATTTAGATATGTTCTGTTACCCTTTGTAAATGAGGAATCGAAACCATAATTTTTAATAACAATATCAGTGAAAATATTAGTTTAGATTTTGAATTGTGATTTCCGCATCGACGAAGAAAGTGATATTAGTATAGTTGGTGATGAATATTATAACTGTACTGTAAAGGGCGATCAATTGGCAAATGAATTCAGTTTAGAAAATATGCAAACAATTGTTCAGTATTTTGACAGTTGTAAAAAAAATAAATTCCAAAAAACAAACAGGAGATATCCAACAGTAAAATACCCTACTTATATTTCGAGGTTCAGAAAATATATATCAAATATGGGCACAAATATAGAAAAGTATAAAATAATAAAAAATGAAATGTTAGCCAGATTTACAAAAGTTATGGAAAATTATTTACCTGTTCATGATATAGATTTGAAAAAATGAGCGATTTTGAAATCCCAAAAGTTAGGATTTGAGGATTTTAAATGTTCTGATAATTTTATATATAATTTTAAGAGCCAAAACAAAATAGTTGTGCAGAAAGTAACAAAATACATCACTCAAATATACACCCAGAATATGGGTAATATAGAAGATAGTGCCATAGAATTTATTTTGCATACGAGAAATGTTACTGCTAATATTATCGCTATCACATAAAGATGAAAAACGGACATTTTCTTTAATAGGGTCTAATTTTGGTAGAACATATTCATATATAGTAATATCAACGAGTGGGAAACTGACAGGGAAAATGTTACTTTAAGAGAAGCTGTAGGAAAATTTCGCTCGACTGTCAAAAAGAATTTATTTCATCCTCCAAACTTATATATTACATGCTCCAAGTCGGGAAAATTGACAAAATCAAAATGAAAGAGTGGGTAGAATGTTGTATGAAACCCATCCCTTGTTCCATCCTGTGTTTTACTAAACTCATGAACAGGTAGTACAGACCCAAACCCTTATAAAGATTTTCTGGAAAATTGTATATCCTTGCAAATACGCCACGAAGCAACATACCTCACACAAGCGCTGGATGTTTATTTCTTTTGACAATATGAAAATTTGCAAAAAAAATCAAACAATAGAATAGCAATCAATGAAATGGATACCGACATACGACATTCAAATGAGATAATGAAAATGCATTCTTTGGTTTACAATCAATTACAGTCTAAAAAATATCGCCCTATGTTACAATATGCTTGGTTTAGGTGTTGTTATAGCGATCATGATCCGGGAAAATTAAAAAATGTTGAGGAAATTTCTTTTGAAATTGAATGCAAAAATTTCAGCTGAGATAATTGCAAAAATCTTATCATTCTTAAAATATGCCCACTGTGATCAATTGCTTTGCTTTACTCTTTTTTTTTTTGTACTGTATCACTTTCACGACTTTCCTGAGATGTACACAGTTTAATTTTTCTCATTTTAAAATGAAGAGCATAATTCAACGATTAATCCACAATTTATGGTTACATAACTTCATGAAATGAAGTACATTTCATGAAATTTTGTTCACATTTTTTCTAATTACAATAAATGCATTTTCAAATAGCCTACTATAAAGTTTTGTTCACAATTGTTTTTAAATTCCATGGTTGCCACATCATGTAATATGTAATGACCACATCCAGGTTGGGTTAAATATAGCAACTTTTCATTATTCGTACACATCATTTATTCATACTCATATATTCATACATCTCATATATATATAGATACTCATATATTCATACATCTCATATATATATAGATACTCATATATTCATACATCTCATACATGAATACTCATATATTCATACATTTCATTTATTCATACTCATGTATTCATTCATTCATACATACATTTCATTTATTCATACTCATGTATTCATTCATTCATACATTTCATTTATTCATACTCATGTATGCATGCTTATATGTATTCATGTGCTTCTTTTCCTCATGAGATAATATTTTGGAAAAAGAAATGTAAAAGAAAC
>QLNU02014762.1:14438-31700 GCA_006491805.2 Dysdera silvatica | reverse complement strand
GCTGAAGAAAGACAAGAGAAACCTACATAAAGTCTCCCACCTCATGTACGTAGATGACATCAAGCTATACGCGCCAACAATCACCCAACTCCGACAACTCATCAGTATAACAGAGACATTCTCCAAGGACATAGGAATGGAATTCGGCCTCGATAAGTGCAAAATACAGAAGAATAGCAAAGAAGATTTACCAGGCATCGAACTCGAAGACGGGAGACTACTGAAGACCTTGGACGAGGGCGAAACCTACAAATACCTAGGGATAATGCAAAAACGGCAGCAGGAGCACAAGAAAGTCAAAGTCCAGCTCACGCAAGCATTCCAAGAAAGGCGCGAAGCATTGGCAGAGGCAAAACTGAGCCCAGAAAGAAACACCAAGCCATTAACGCATATGCGGTACCAGTGCTCACCTACTCCTTCGGGATCATCAAATGGTCCAACACTGAACTAGAACAACTCCAGCGGAAAATGAGAACCATCCAGAGAAGAGCCGGACAACTACACCCTGCAACGGCAATTGAACGGCAAACACTACCCCGGGAAGAAGGAGGACGCGGACAAGCGGACCTCAAAGACTTACATGACAAGCAGATCCAGAGCATGAGGCAATACTTCCAGTTGAAGAGTCCCCGATCGCCACTCATCCAAGCCATAATACAAGCAGATGCAAATTACACGCCACTAAACCTGTGTAGTACCGAAGAGCGTGTCCTGGAAACAGCCAATGAACAGAAACTAAGAACTTGGGCCGGAAAACCATTACATGGCAGGCACTACAATGACCTGCAACAACCACACGTTGACAAAAAGGCATCAAATTCTTGGCTGGCCAAAGGCACTCTCCAGCCAGAGACAGAAGGATTCATGCTAGCCATCCAAGACCAAGTGATCGCAACAAGGAACAATCAGAAATTCATCCAGAGAAAAGACATAGAAAGCGACAAATGCAGACACTGTCATGCGGCATCGGAGACAATCCAACACGTGATGGCAGGATGCAAGATCCTTGCGCAGTCAGACTACAAACATAGACACGATCAAGTAGCGAAAATAGTCCACCAGAAATTGGCAGCGAATGCTGGCTTTCTGACAGAAAAATGCCCGTACTACAAATATGAGCCAGAGACCGTGCATGAGAACGAAACACACAAGCTTTACTGGGATAGAGCAATCATAACAGACAAGACAGTCCCACATAACCGTCCTGACATAACCCTCGTCGATAAATCGAATAAGACCACGTACTTAATCGACATAGCAGTACCCAACACCAATAACATACAGACAACCTACACAACGAAAATCACCAAGTACCAAGATCTCAGACATGAAGTACGAGATATATGGGGTATGGAAAAGATCCTCATCATCCCGTTAGTCATCTCAGCAACAGGGATAGTACCAAAAACGCTTGCGACGAATTTGGAGATACTCAACATTGACCCAAACACCTACATTGAAATACAAAAAGCCACAATCCTAAACACGTGTCACATTGTCAGGAAGTTTCTAGACATGGCACATTAAGAAGTGATGTAAAAAGAGGCTTGGGAACATGGCGCTCTGCCCGTCCCAAAGCCTGTTTCCGCCAAGAATGGGCGAGGAAAACTTTTATATATATATATATATTGGGGTGTTGTCCACCCCAATGGAGGAACTAGCGAAATTGACTATATCCTGGCAAACAAGAAATCAATTATTGAAGATTGCAGCGTACTGAACAGATTTAATACTGGAAGTGATCATCGAATGGTGAGATGTAAAGTGCACTTAAATACTAAATTAGAACGACAGAAGCTCATTAGGAAACAAGTAAGTAAGAGGGTGGATCTAATGAAACTGAAAGTAAATACCGAGGCATTCAAGTTGGAATTAAAAAATCGCTTTTCTGCACTGGAAGGACTTATTGAAGAAATTGATATCTCAGAAGCAAATGAAAACATTGTTAAGACAATAGTTGAAACTGCTGGGGAAATTGGTGGTGTAACCTGTAAAAAGCACAATAGCAAATTATCTGAGAAGACGAAACAGCTCATGAAAAGGCGAAGAGATATGAAGGTGGACAATCAAAATACCAGTTCCAGGATTGAGTACATAGAACTTTGTAAAACTCTGCGCAAAAGCATGAAAGAAGACATAAGAAAATTCAACTGTGAGCTAGTAAGGAAAGCCATTGAAAATAACAAGAGCCTTAGGGTTGTTAAAGGAAGTTTATCTGTTGGGAAGAAACACATCATTGCATTAAAAGGAGAGGATGGCACCGTAACAAGAAATAGGGAAGAAATACTTAGAAGAGTTGAAGAATTCTACAAAAATCTATACGAAAGTAACAGTGGATTAAACGAAGACATTGAAATAGTCGAAGGAACAGCTCCTAAAATCTTAAAAGAAGAAGTAGCATTTGCAATAAAAAGTATGAAGAAAGGAAGAGCCCCTGGTGATGATGGTATTACATTAGATATCCTAAAAGAAGCTGGAGAATATGTAGAAGACATACTTGCAAAATTCTTTACCAAATGTCTTAACAGCGGTAACATACCAAACCAATGGGATTCTGCAACAGTAATTCTTTTGCATAAAAAAGGTGATAAAGAGGATTTGAAAAATTACCGACCAATTAGCTTGTTACCTGCTATTTATAAAATCTTCACAAAAGTGCTAACACATCGCCTGCAGAAAAAATTAGATGCAGCTCAACCAAGAGAACAAGCTGGATTTCGAAGTGGATTCAGTACAGTGGACCATATTCAAGTATTAAGAGAATTAATTGAAAGAACACATGAATATGAACTTCCATTGTGTGTTGCATTTATTGACTATGAGAAGGCCTTTGACTCTATTAAAACATCAGCAGTCATCAACTCTTTAAGATCAACAGACATTGAGGATGTGTACATTGACATGGTGAAACGTGTGTATAAAAATGCAAGTGCAAAATTTCGGTTACATAAAGATACCAAAACTATCAAAATTGGTAAAGGTGTGAGGCAGGGAGATACCATTTCTCCAAAACTTTTTACTTCAGCTTTACAGATGATTTTTCAGCTGATAAATTGGAATAACAAGGGAATAAAAATAAATGGTGAATATTTAAATCATCTGCGGTTTGCTGATGACATTGTTATTTTTTCAACGAACCCATCAGAACTCCAAGACATGGTACAGGAGCTCTCAACTAGAAGTAAAGAAGTTGGACTCAAGATGAACCTACAAAAAACTAAGATCATGTTCAATAATTTTGTAGAGGAAACAAAAATACAAGTTGACAACACTGAGCTAGAAATTGCTGATTCATATATTTACCTTGGCCAGCTGATTTCAATGGATGGCAACATTATGAAAGAACTCAACAGACGTATTAAACTTGGCTGGAGTGCATTTGGAAGAAACAGTTTTATCCTGAAGGGGAAATTGCCTTTGTGTCTAAAAAGAAAGGTCTTCAACCAGTGTGTATTGCCAGTCCTCTCTTATGGATCAGAGACATGGAGTCTAACAGTTGGAGCAATACGAAAGTTACAGACAACGCAAAGGAGCATGGAGAGGTGCATGCTTGGAATAACTAGGAGAGATCGAAAAAGAAACACTTGGGTGAGAGAGCAAACTAGAGTAGAGGACATCATTGTTAAAGTAAAAGGGCTGAAATGGCGATGGGCTGGGCATATTGCAAGAAGAACTGATCAACGATGGACAACAGAAATTCTGAACTGGATTCCAAGAGACCACCGAAGACCTAGAAAACGTCCTCAAACTAGATGGGTGGATGAAATAAGAAAACAGGTTGGGGTGACGTGGAAACGAATGGCCCAGGATAGACTTGTGTGGAAAGCATTTGGAGAGACCTTCATCCAGCAGTGGATAGATAATGGTTGAATATGATGATGATGATATATATATATATATACACACATATATTAGACTACGTTTAACTTTTTGGCCCTTCCTGTAGAATATAATTATGTTCACAAAAATGGATAGATTAACCTAGTCCAGCAAAAACTTTTCTCTCAAGACAAGTTCTAGATTATTTTATAAGTCGTAGCATAATATCGGAGTAACGCGGTTATGTTGGTCTGCCTCTTCTTTAGAAATTTCTAATTTAAGCAGTTGGAATATTTCACTTAATGAAACAATGACAGAAAATCCAGTATTAAGGACAATTTTTTATTACATGTTATCTAGATTTCTATGGAAATTCCCCCTTACCAATGAGGATAGACAGAATTTTTGATGGTGGTATTGACATTTTAACTTAGAAGAAGAAGGCTGTTATTTATTATTAACGAGATAAACTTGGGGCAATTTATGATATAAAATACAGAGTTTTCTTAAATTACTTTGACAAAACAAGGAGGGTGATAATACCCATCAAGAAGAACAATAATTACTATGGAACGTAGGATCGCATTAAACATATAGTGTCAGAAAAGAGCAAGTTCTAAAAATATTCAGCATGCACCAATATTTACAATCAGTGCATGAGAACCACAAAATACGATGACTTGATAGTCTAAGGATCTAATCAGTTGACTCGATTTCTATCTTGTGCATTTTGTGCATTGTTAATAAATACTCGTGCATGCTGGAGTTGTTTCAAAGTTACAATTTTCTGTCATTCTGGATGAAATGGGACCCTCGGTTATATAGTAAATATTGTTCATCATCCCTCTTATTTTGCCAATACACTTTAAGAACACATTGCATATATAAGTAGAGAACGTGAATTCAGTAAAACGAATTTTTCTACTTCGTTCAAATTGTGAAAACATATGGTATTTTCTTAATTTTTCTCATGCTGCCTCTTCTAAATGGTGTTAACTAAGGCGATTTGTCAAATTTTTACAAATTGAAATTTGTCAAGCGTTTGATAAATAGCTCAGTACAAGTCTTATGCTTTCACGAAATGCACGTTGCAATTGGCGAAAATGTCAACAGAGCCATTCGGAACGGGACCTACGAATATGCATGATTATCAAATTAAATACAGTTATTGCTAGCTTGTTAAATTTTTATGGCGTGAGTATAACAGTGGTCATGCTACGGCAATAGATTTAGAAAAGAGGAGTAGGAGAGATGATTTTGAACGTATTTTAGTTATATATCTAAGATTGGTATATTTATAAACATGTTCTGTAAATATAAAGACATGGACATTCAAGCCGCTGAGAATGCTTCGGAATAGGTGAATAGTATGTTTTCTTTTACGGAAAGAAGTATTTTTGAAGAGAAAAAAACTATCAGCGTAAATAGACCAAAAACTTGTTTTCATAACCGTATATTTTGAATACCGAAGAACATATTTCATCTTTTGTTTAGAATGGGAGAAAATCCATTTTCACTTGTTCTTCCTTTTTTAAGCATATCCACGAACGAAATAGCAATAAAAGGATATCTGATAGCTGTGTTGCAGAAAGGAAACAGAAACCCCAAAATAGGAAAAAAATAGATAACTTTGAAAACGAAATGTGTATCTACTTTTTTCCGAAAACCCGCTCCAAAACAACGATTTTTTACCTTAAAGGGGAAGATAAAAGTGAAAAGGAATGAGAAAGTGAAGATTAATTGAGGAAATGTCCGCAATAGCTTATTGGTATATCTGTTGCTGTTTTCCTTTTGTAGGTTTTTGTATCGCCATCTTTATTCCAAGAAAGGTTAATGTCATAAATAATAGATCATTCTATCTATATACAATCATAATAGATAGAAAGCATGTTGTGACTCCTCAACAAGAACCCAAGAGCTGCAGAATCTTCTGTAGTTTATTTCAAAAATCATAACTTCATTTATTTGTGTCTTTTGTACTAATTTTGCACTTAGCTATTCGCAAATTCTTAGGTTCGCAACCCTAGAAGGAAATTTTATTATTATCCTCAAGTTATGTGGAGAAAATCGATATACGCTGCAGCATTTCGTGATGGACGTTACGCGAGCTTGGAGTAATGCACAGCGGGAGGCGACCCATGCTCTTGTGGTACTGCAAACAATACAGATTCAAGGGCGGACACAGGGGGAGGTCACAGGGGTCATGACCTCCAAAATATATTTTTTCACTGTAAAAAATTCCAACTTTCATGATAAATGAAGGTGTTATTCCAAGATTACGGTCAATTCTGTACCTGCCCCTGTATAAAACCAGTCTATATTAGAATTTTTCACTGGTATTACTCGTGCTACAGTTTCCATTGTTGTTTAGTTCATTTCTGAGTCAAAAACGGTTCGTTTGTCTTGCTTATTTGAGCGTTTTTTATTTAATTTCTTTTAAGAAACTGACGTTGAATTTTACATTGCTAAACTGAAAAATTTATTAAGAAGAGTGGAACCCGGATTATCCAAAAAAAAGTGGGGGTAAACCCAATTTCGGATAAGTGAAAGTTCCGATAATTTAAAAATTCAGTATTTTTTCAGTATAAAGGTATAAAAAGTATGAATATAATATTTATTAAAAAAATACGTTTGAATGCCTATTATTAAACTAATAGGTTGATACGTACTATATTGATAAAGTATAAACATGTGTTAATTTACTGCTTGGGAAATAGTCCGATATCTTTGCATATTTCCGATATATACAAACGGTTACGTATGTAGGTCCTATCTTTATTATTTGTATTGACTTCTTTCTTAAGACCGGGGTGAATTAGAAAACAAATATCGACGTTTTTGCCAAAAACATTATACTCGTATCAACTTAAAAAAATAATAATTAAACAAAACAGTGTAGCTGGTCGTTTAGGGTAACGCTGATTTCCGTGAAACTGATTCACGTGAAGCTGATTCACGTAAGCTGATTCACGTGAAGTTGTGACACTTGGGACCCTACCAATGGCGGCTGGTGATCAAGTTGCAAAGTTGAACAACAACTAATTTTTCATGATAAGGAAAAAGAAATAGCATTAATAATTTTTATTATTACTGTTTTATTAGGATTGTTCGTTTAGCTTGAAATGTGTCACAAAATTATCGCAGTCAGCCCAAAGAATTCAATAAGCGACCCGACATCCGAAATGGTATATCTGTTAGCTGCCTGTATTGCAACAGCAAGCCGCCAAGGAACTACGCAAGTGTGGAAATCCTAGTCATAATTATTGTATTCACCGGACAGGAAGGTTTGGTTGTTGCAGAAGTTTTGCAACGCTCGTTTCGTTTCTCTCTCTCTCTCAGTAACCATATGCGCAAAAGTTCTCAGTTATCGTTATTTGTGAGTTTACTATTCTTTTCATCACGAACATAATCTGCGATACGATTGCGTTTGAGATTACGTTTTACTAATCCGTTATCTCTTATTATGTCATTAAGCGTAATTAACATTGTGTTTAATTATAAATTAATACGTATTTAAACAATTTAAAATGAATAGTGTAAAATGCTTTGGCCCCCTATATTCGTTTCATATTCTTTCTTTTTTTCTACTTCTGGGTACGTAAAGGCCCCAACCCTCAATCTCATCTCCCATTCATTCCCCATTAATTCATTTTCTTTTCTAGTAGTTATATTAATTTTTAAATAATTTGAAATTTTGGATTGTCGTAATTGTAATTACGCAGACAATGTCTTGTTGCTACGTTATGTTGTCTTTAATAATGTTAAATTAGGGGGGATTTCAAGTATTATGTAAGCACCTTTTGGGTGGGGGGTGATCTGAACTGTGCTTATGTAAGATACAAACATAATAAAACTAGAACATAGTTACAATTTGATAACTGCCTTGCAAGAACTGCAGTATTTGAACATACCACATGCTGCGAGTCGAAGATAAAAAATATACGTAATCACAGTTAAATATTTGATTATTTAAATCAAGGGAATTAATTAATTAAATCTCAACCTATTTTCGCTTGGGGGCTCCCCCTTTCAAAGCTGCCCGTGACATTGCGGCCATTTTCAAATTATAATAAATGTATAATTTTTAATAAATATATTTTAGCAATTCAGCTTTATTAATTTATTACACACTATTTGCTTACAACGTAAGTTTTAATATGCTGTGATAAGCTAATATATTGTTCTGGTGACGGTGGCATATGTACACCAACATAATTTTTAACAGCGTATTAAAACCTCTTTAAATCCGGTAAGTTGCTTTGATAACCCTCTATATTTAAATCATTTAATATGAAAGCGAATATGTGTTCAATATTACAATGAAAATGTAAATAATCATCATAATTTGCATCACACATTACATTCTTGTTACAAAAACATATACGGTAGAGCGCCGATTATCCGAACTCCAATTAACCGAACACCCTATATCTCTCAATTTTTTTTTTTTTTTTAGATTTAGCACCCGATCCTAAATGGGAACATTTCCCGATCAGTGTATCGTGGGGAATAGTAACTAGAGAATACGGGCTTGGTAAAAAGGGGTGAAATCAAGGTCAAGACAACAGATTTCCTGTTTATCTTACCCCACCCCCCCTTCACCGTGGACTCTTCCTTTGTCCCCTTCGCAGTGGAACTTTCTATTGAGTGACAGGTTTCTTGGAAAAGTTGATTATTGCACTCGTAATCTGCTACAGTCTGGTTCATTTCATTTAGAACTAAGGTGGAAATAAGATTTCTGAGAAGCGAAAAAAGGATTGTTCTTTCGTTAGGGGGAAAAGGCAAAGATATTGAAGAAGCTTAAAAATGGCGAAGCAGGAACAAAATTAGCATACATTTGCTGTATTAAAAAAACTGTTACGTATAAAAAATATATACTTCAACCGTTTTAGTATAGTCAGGAACATCCCTTAAAGTGCCTGCCCAATTATCCGAACTTTTGCCTATTCGAACTAGGTCCCGAAAGGTTCGGATAATTGACGCTCCACTGTATGTACGAAAAAATTAGAGAATCGAAATCGTACGTTAGCATGAGGGCGGGAGGAGGGGAAAGACATTTGCTTATTTTTTTCCTTAGAAGGGGAAGGGGTATAAAATTTTCTGAAATATGCCTATGTAATACTTGATCGGCCCCTCACTCCTGGACAGCTCCCCACTTACCTCCTCTCAAAAACAAGAGAAAAGGTGAAAAGAAAAACAGCAGCGGCGAGTTGTATTTTTAAGGGCAAAAATAAGTATGCAACACTCTATTTTTGGAGCCGCCACTGGTTTCCACTGTATCTAAATTGTATATATTTTGTGTATTATGTTAAAAATGTAATTTAATTTAAGATAACATCCATTTTCAGCGCTCTCACATTTCCAATTTACCAGCCGCTACTGATCGGAAGCAATCCATTTATTTACCATCCAACACAGAAAAGGCAATTTAATTTGATAACATGTCATTTCCTCTATTTCTTCTTTTTCCCCATTGTTAACTAATGTGAGCGCAATGACTCCGAAAAAAAGGTGTTTTACGCCAGAACAATGAAAACGACCCTGATCGATTTCCAAACTTTTTTCTCAGTCCTGAAAAATAGTAAAGCGAACTTCATTTCGTTTACAATCAATTTCTTTTCAGAATTCGAACTCTGTCATTAAAAGGTGAGTTCGAAAATTTTACTCTCGTTAGTGTATTTCAACTATTATATTACTTTGTCCGAAACTTTTTAATGAATTAGCAAAATTTGCTAAGGTTGGTCATAATGGAAGATATCGTGGTGGTTGCATAACTCACTATTTGAAGGCTTCAAAATTCCACTAGTGAATGACAACCGATAAATTTCTTATATAGAAACATATTGGATTAGACATAGATGTACTTTGTTATTAGACATATAGTTCCTACTGGTTAGGTTGGAAATAGTAGATCGTCAAAATCTAATTTGCTGTGAAATTCTATCTTCTGGAGTGAGAGGAGAATTGAAAATAAAATTGACGGAGGTTGGTTGTTAGAACAATGGTAAAAGTACAAGAGCAAATCGAAAGGCGCATTATAATAGAGTTCCCGATTTCTTCAATATTTAAAGTAGTATCAAGATATATTAACTTTTGTTAAAAATAATTAAAAGTGTTAGTGTAGCTAGAGCATTTAATAAGTTGTAAGTATATTTCACTCGATCACAATTGTAAGTAGATTTCACTCGATCATAATTGTAAGTAGATTTCACTCGATCATAATTGTAAGTAGATTTCACTCGATCATAATTGTAAGTAGATTTCACTCTATCATAATTGTAAGTAGATTTCACTCTATCATAATTGTAAGTAGATTTCACTCGATCATAATTGTAAGTAGATTTCACTCGATCATAATTGTAAGTAGATTTCACTCTATCATAATTGTAAGTAGATTTCACTCGATCATAATTGTAAGTAGATTTCACTCGATCATAATTGTAAGTAGATTTCACTCTATCATAATTGTAAGTAGATTTCACTCGATCATAATTGTAAGTAGATTTCACTCGATCATAATTGTAAGTAGATTTCACTCGATCATAATTGTAAGTAAATTTCACTCGATAAAACTGCAATAAACTGTAAGATAATGATTTGGCGTAATAGCTAAACTAATTAAACATAAGACTAAATAAAACCAAAGATGCTATTTTCAATAAATGCGTATTGCGACATGTTTTTTCGTATTTCGTGTTCAACGACTTATCTTTCTACACAGAATGATTTTAAAATGTTTCCTTACATATTAGCGATTTTTATTAATATAGACAATTTAAATTTTATGCAAATTTTACGTAGAGGTTATGAGAAAACAAAAGTAGAAAATGTTGCTATTTCTTATGTTAACCTCAAAACATGAAATGCTTGAATCTGGCATGAACAGGGGCTTCCTCAGGTTGTACAACGCTTAAATCAGTAGAAATGATGAAATCAAAGTTTATATTAGCTCAAAAAAAGATTCTTGCATGCATGTAGGTTTCCGAAGATAAATTATCCAATAAATCGATCGAAATTTTAATTACACGTCTTTTCAGATTCAAGCGGTTTTTTTTTTATAATTGGCTTTAAATTGATCACGATAGGCGTTTAGGAATAGAAACTTCATAATAATTGACTGAATTTAAGTATTGGGAAAGGATAGTAGCCAAACGTATAAGCTTACATATAGCCAAGGCTTTGGAAGTTACGTGGTTAATAAATATTCTGCATTCATTTGTATGGGGAATAGTTTCAGGTTTGACAAGGCAAACTTTTTTTTCATTAAAAAAAACAATATTGTAAGATATTATTACCCTTCACAGGGATAACACAATTGCCAAATATTGATCAACACACAAAGCCACCGGGGCGAGATTTTTGTGAGTTTTTCGTGGGGGATTTTTTATTACAAATAAATTTGACACCCACGTATTAGTAGCTCAAACTAGAGATATTTTTGTTTATGAGAAAAAGAGACGCCGTCCTCATCTTTGTGTGTTGACCATTATTTGGCAATTGTGTTATCCCTGTGAAGGGTAATAATATCTTACAACTTAATATACGGAGAAAAAAAGGGCTTGTTCTTGTTCTCATTCATCTAGTAGGTCAAGACACCGCGGGCTCAACGCGGGGACCCTGGTTCGAATCCAGGATGAGGACGGCGTCTCTTTTTCTCCCAAACAAAAATAGCTCTAGTTTGAGCTACTAATACGTTGGTGTCAAATTTATTTGTAATGAAAACAATGTTCTCAATTCAAGGATTGAACTCTTGACCTTACTTAGCAAGGGGTTTAGTCTGTGCATCACGAGTTTCATTTAAGGCCGTTACAGCGTTGACTGATTTTAGATGATATAAAATAAGAAAAAATCCATAGCATTTATTTTTAAATATCTTATATATAATTGGAAGCCGTCAATAATTCACCAGAGGTAACTAGAGCCTTGAGTCAAAAAAATTAAAATAAAGACGGATACACATACACACACACAGCATTTATACATTCACAAATAAAAAATTATTCTTAAAGTCAAAGCAACAGACAAAAGCAAAAATTTAGAAGAAATTACAGTTTTAAAAATTTTTCCATAACAACTCAAAACTTTACTGCGTAAAGAAATTTTTAGATTATCGTCATGGCAAAAACGTAAAAGAATATTGAACATGCGTTTAAAAACCGCCTAAAATTCGTTTTTTTCGATATTGTGGGGTTTAGAAAAAGGCACTATTGTTTTGAAATTCAGAAAACTCAGTTCGTTTAAATTACATGCAAATTGTTTATTTATTCCATTAAACAGTCTGTAAAACTGATATAGATGATGAATAACACTAGGATTCAATTCAGATCTCAATTTCTAGGCTGTTCTGACCCTTTTTTCTTTTGTCCTTGCGCCATAATGGATCATGATTGCATCTGAGCTGTAAACGTGTTCTTGTCAAACTAACCTACTCATTATAAAGCATGTTTCATAACTTGTAATTTATCATTTCTACGCCTAAACTGGTCAATCGAATGAATCTAGTGATTTCAGTCAATTTTTTCATATTACAATCGATGTTAACTTACTTTATAATTATCAATGCAATGTCTATATTTCATATCAGATGCTTCTATATATTTCGTAAGACACCACACTGAATACAAGTATTATTTTATCCTTCAAGTGAACAGCGTTCAGCTTGTATATTACATGAAAATTGTTTATCTAATTAAATAATCTGTAAAACTGATATAGACAAATAACACTAGGACTCAATTTAGATCTAAATTTCTAAGCTGCTCTAACCTTTTTCCTTTTGTCCTTGCGCCATAAATGATCATGATTTCATCTGTTTTAAACATGCTCCTGTCGTCCAACTAGCCTACTAATCACAAAACGTATTACGTAACTTATAGTTTTGGTTTTTTTTTAAAATTTTTACGTCTAAACTAAACAAATGAATCTATAGATTTCAGTCAATTTTCTCATATTGCATTTGCTGTTGATAACTTTGTCTATCAATACAGTATTTATATATCATATCAGATGCTTCTGTTTTTTTTCACATGATACTACAAAGATATACTAACTACAATTTTTATTTTATCCTTCCAGTGAATGACTTTCAGTTTGTATAAAATTATATAAAAATCACTTAATTTTTTCCTTTTCTTCTAATTAAACATTTTGTAAACTGATATAGATGATGAATCACACCAGGAGACTCAATTTCGATCTACTTTTTTCTAAACAGCTCCAATTTTGTCCTTGCGCCATAAGGGAGGGGAGGGGGTGGATCAGCGGACAAATCTTTAATAGATAACTTAATTTCAATCAATGTAATGCCTTGATAATATGAAACAAAAATGCCTTTCAAGAAGCACTTGCTAACCATATCTGGCCCATTCAACTGTTAATCGTAATTTAATATGACTTATCTATTCTAATTTTTATATACGTATGTGTGTTTATATTTATGTATATGTGTATATACAAGCGTGTATATGCGTATGTATATATATATGTGTGTGTATATGTGTATGTATAAATGGTTATATGTATGTTTGTGTGTATGTTTGTGTATGTGAACATGTGCACACACATTTCATTTAACGCTTTTTGGGACACTAGTATCTGCCTGACAAATAACGACTATCCTTTCTCATACATATATTGTGTCCAGTTATATTGTAAATTTTGCGAGCAGTCCTCCATTGTAGGATGCATAATGACCATTACTGTCCTTACTCCTTAAATATTTAAATTTGTTTGGTTAATAATTTGGCCTATTATCTTGATATGATATAATATGATGGTCTTACATATGAATCAATTATAAATTCAGGTTTTGTCTTTTATGCAATGGGTATTCCGATGCACCGTGTTGGCTCAGTTGGATGTTGTAAATGTAAATTTTAATATTGATTAAAATATTGGTATTTATTAACAACAGGCTATTACTATTCGAAATGATTTTTTTATGTCGTATTCGCTATTTAATTAAACGACTATTATTGTGATATGGTGCGCCCAGATGGCTTTTGACCATATACGAATTGATATATATTTTTATATCAAAGTATATTTATATTGAATTACTGTATTTTTATATTATTTATTTATTTTAATATTCTCTTACTATATTTTATAAACGTCATTCCTGAATCGCGGAAATATAACCGATTGTGGCTTTGCGGCCCTCGGGGATTCATTCACAGAGCCGGATAATGAATTAACACTTGATATTAATAACCAATATTACCATCCCTCACAGATTCCTTCTCATGGTCAAGTTAATAACACATTATTAACCGTTCATATTAATGCATGCAGTATTACTAACAAAGTGGAATTAATTGAAGACTTCATCCTTGGTATAAATCCATCCCCTGACATATTATGTATAACTGAGACCTGGCTCTGCCCAAATCAGGCTCCATCTCTTTTTGATTATGAATCGGTCTCGATTGCATGTGAATTGGGTAGAGGAGGTGGTGTTGTAATGTATGTTAAAAGAAAACATGAGTTTAATTTGATACCTCAATGGACGGGAATCTTCCCGGGGGTTGAGATGCTGACATTACAGATTTATGGTATTTTTATCACTACCATATATCGACCACCTTCTGGTGAATTGGGAGATTTTTTATGTCGTCTTCAGGACCTACTTGCCTTTATTACTTCCTCGAGAAAGAGGTTAATCATCATGGGAGATTTAAATATTGATTTATATACTTCCGATGAAAAATTTGTAAACCATGCACAAGCACAGAGACTAGTGGATCAGATCTTCTCATTTGGATTTAATAACTATATTCATAACCCAACTAGAATTACATCACATTCTTCTACAGTTATTGATCACTGTATTACAAACGTTTTAAATCCACAATGTGGTATACTTCTTTATCAGATTAGCGATCATCTTCCCATATTTTCAATTTTTGGTATTTCACAAGGAATATCTAGAAGACATGGTAATCCATCTTTTATTAGAGATTTTTCTGAGATGAATTTACAGACATTTAAAGCAAGGTTACAAAGAGTAAATTGGAATAATTTATACCTCTTGGATAATCCACTACATGCTTATGAATATTTCGTTGATACCTTCAAAAATAATTATGAAGTTTGCTTTCCATTAAAAACAATAAGCAAAACCAAACGTATGCGTAAACCATGGATTACAACTGAAATTTTTAGAGAAATAAGGAAGAAAAATAAACTTTACTTCAAATTTTTAAAAGATAAATCACCAACAAAACTTGCTGTTTTTAAGTCATTTCGGAATGAATTGAATACTAAAATAAAACGTGCGAAACAGGCATATTTTTCGGCACTATGTAATATGAATAATAGGAAAACATGGTCAGAAATAAATGAACTTATGGGAAGATCAAAATCCAGAACAAGAGAAATTGATAAACTAATAACTCCTCATAAAACGATTACTAACATATTACAGATTTCTAATACATTCAATCAATATTTCATAGAATTCCCTTATTCTTTATCTAGTAAATTTAATAATGTATTCCAAAGATGCCATGATTATAATATCGCTAATTCCTTTTTCTTGGATGGGGTCACTGAACTTGAGACAATTCGACTAATTAATAATCTTAGTGCTAATAAAGGACCAGGCCCAGATAACTTTCATCCAGTTCCCATTAAATATTGTGCTCATGAGATTTCAGGGCCTTTAACCCACATCTTTAATCTAATCTTTTCCACTGGTGAGATTCCGCCGGAATTTAAGACGGCAAGGGTTGTTCCGATTCATAAAAAGGGTTCATATACTGACGTTGCTAATTATAGACCGATATCAATATTATCGGTGTTTACAAAAGTACTTGAAAAACTCATTTATAATAGATTATTAAAATACTTTGAACATAACCACATCATACAGGAAAATCAATTCGGTTTTACTAAAAATAAATCTACTGAACAAGTATTGTTAACGGCAACAGACTTCATATATTCGGCTTTGGACGGTGGTGACTCATCAATTGGAATTTTTTTTGATTTGTCACGGGCATTTGATACCATTAACTATGATAGACTTTTATATACATTACAATTGGCAGGTATACGCGGAAAGCAAAATCTTCTTTTCAGAAATTACCTTTTTGGAAGATCTCAATATGTGCAAATAAACGGAAATCAATCTATCGCCAGATCACCTCTATATGGGGTTCCTCAGGGGTCGACATTGGGACCTTTGCTTTTTATTTTTTACATTAATGATCTTTTTTTTCTGCCAACTCGATCTAGAGTTCTCTGCTTTGCCGACGACACAAGCATCTTTTATAGGGAAAGGAATCTTGATGTGCTGTTTTCACTTGTAAATAATGATATTGATATATATATAAAATACTTTAGAGATAACTATCTTTCACTTAATAAAAAAAAAATATATATATATCCTGTTTTCAAATAAACATAGCAAAAACAACTACTTGTGTAATACCATAAAAATAGATAACGATATAGTTCCGTTATCGCAGGAGACGAAATTCCTTGGAGTTACTATTCAAGCCAATTTAAAATGGGATATACACATTAACCTATTGTGCTTAAAAATTGGTAGATTTTGGGGAATATTGCGCAACATTAGTATTTATATACTTATAAAATTTTTGATCAATCTATATTATTCTTTTATTTTTTCTCATCTTTTTTATTGTTTATCGGTCTGGGGATACACTTCACAGGCTAACCAAAGTAGAATTTAGTCATTACAAAATAAATTCTTCAATATTATTAACCATAAATTACCACAACCAATGTCGATCCGTGAGGTTCCGCAAAGATTCAATTTATTAACTTTTAATCAACTTTTAAATTATAAAATTTTGTTATTAATGTTCAAAAAAATTAAAAATA
Source organism: Dysdera silvatica (assembly GCA_006491805.2). NCBI lineage: Eukaryota > Metazoa > Arthropoda > Arachnida > Araneae > Dysderidae > Dysdera > Dysdera silvatica. The sequence goes on along the minus strand of QLNU02014762.1, from coordinate 15,032 downwards.
CTAATCTATCTATTCCAGTTGATTTACAGCAACCTACACATAACTATCCAACAACAAGTAGACGTAACTACAGACCTCAATTTTCTCGTCTGGAGCTGGGTTACCACAGAGTGGGTTCTTCAGGTCCTAAATTGTGGAATCGGCTGCCTTCTAATATAAAAGAGATAAATTCCTATTCTAAGTTTAAGCCTTTAATCCGGATCCTCCTTACTAATTCTATTTAATCAATCGCATACTTAATTTAATTTTCGCTGATGTTTGCGCAGTGATATCCCATGGGGCTGCTTTGGCTATCTGGTATCTCCTGGGTGGTGCAGGCTTTGTCAGACTACGTCTTTACCTGTGCTACCCAGGCAGACATGGACAAAATTTTATTTCACAGTATATTAATTAATGTATTGATATTTTTTTTAATTAATTTTAATGTCTTTATATTTTTGTAATTAATTTCATGCATATATATTTTCGTATGATGTTAATGCAGATATGTCTTTGTTCTTATAATTAACTCAAACTAACATTGATTTGTAATCCCAATGTATATTTTTTTTGTTGTTCATGTTGCTGCCTAAATAAAGTTGCTAAAAAAAAAAA
>QLNU02014762.1:0-14338 GCA_006491805.2 Dysdera silvatica | reverse complement strand
GTCATTTAAAATGTCAGAGAGTGATGAAGAGTTAAAAGTAAGAGAAAATCCAGTTTTACCCGAAAAATAAGAGAAAACCCAGTTTTTAAATGAAAGTGTAAGCATCTCGTAACTGCTATATTATTCCACAATTTTCATTTTTCTTTTACTTGACTTTCAAGGCTGGATTCTTTAGTGATCAGGAGCTCCAAGAAAATCGAAGTCCACACTATTTTCATTCTTGTATATGTTTTACTATTCTCTAATTAATGCTGCTCTGTATAATATAAATATAATATACATATAACATAATTACATATAATCAGTGCTGTTATTTTATAACATGTTATTTGCCAATGTTATTATTCCATAAGACTGTATGTTATTTCAGTGTGATCTTATTACTTCTCATAAGCAAGAATATCGGTAAAGAAAGAAAGGAATTGAAAAATAACAAATTACATTAACAACTAAATTAAAAATTTCTGCACTAAATTATAATAATAATAATGGATAAAATAAATAAAACTAAATGACAAATATAAACTGATTTAAAAGTCTAGCAAAATAGTATGCTAATTATATAAATTTAGTTTTATTTTAATCAAACAGTATCTAAAGTAATTCATTACCATGATGTTAAGTACTAGTTGACATGTAATCAATAGACTACTAAAGGCGCTTGCCAAAAACGCTATGTACCTGTGAATTCGAACAAAAAAATATTAATTTTATGTGATGCATTGATCACGAAGTACATATCTCTTTCAGAAATGTCAATATTTTGTTTAAATTACTTAATTCCCTTCATAGTCCTATGCATATAAATACATCTTTTGTTTATTCGTCATTTGCTGTCAAAATTAGATTGTACCACATGGCAACAAGTATAGCACAAGACAAATGTATGTCATTAATACGTTACAAATCCGACTATAAGTTTTATAGATGGACTATTCATTTTATTGTCTATGAAATCAGATGGATTGATGTGACAGGGTTTTGATATGTGTCATCATACCTTTCAAAAGCTCTTGACGAGTAAAGGGTAAGGATCCAGATTTAAAAGGCAACAAATAATTTACAGACAACCTCAAATTTTATAGATTTTTCGTAGGATACACTTACAGTAGAAATGCCGTGAAGGAGTATATTTTAATTAAAAGTTTAAATTATAATTTCCGGCAATTTTAATATTAGCTTTTCTAGTCTATCACTTCAAATACTTTGGCACAACTCAAAGCCTCCTTTAAGTTTTGCATGATCCATAAAGTACTATGGAACCTTGCAACTCTCCTCCTATATGATCCACAAAATTCTACGGAGTCCTGCAATGCTTATTCTGCACGGTCCACAAAATATTATGGAATCTTGTAACGATCTTCCTGCATGATTCACAAAATACTACAGAACCCTGCAACGCTTCTTCTGCACGATCCACAAAATAATGTGGGACCTTGCAATGCTCATCCTACATGATCCACAAAATACTACGGAACCCTGCAATGCTTGTTTTGCACGATCCACAAAATACTATGAAAACTTCCAACTCTCCTCCTACATAATCCGCAAAATACTACGGAACTCTGCAACGTTTTTTCTGCATGATCCACAAAATAATATGGAACTCTCCAGAAATTTTTTCCTTCATGATTTATAAAATGCTAAGGGCAGTTACAATGATTTTGACGTCAAGAGATTAAATAGATTATCTATTCTGCAAGTAAGCAAATAAAGTATTTCTCTATCATCGTTTTAAAAAAATTACGAAGTCCCTTTAAACTTTGACATAGACATACCAAAAGCATGAATACAACTCTAGCGAATGACAATTGGAATTTTAAAAGTTAATGTTATTAAGTATGAAATATTAATTCAAATATTATAGTTAAAAACTTTCGTTCTGTACATATTTTAATATTCTTCTAATATACATTTAATAAATATTAAGTGATGCACGTATTATAGAGGTAATAGCATTTTTATTCGCACAGGAGGCTATCTGTTTTTATGCCATCGCCATTTAAAATGATTTAAATGTTGCCAAACACCAAAGTAGCAATTTCGTGTCTTTGCTTTATGAACTGAAACCTGTAAATTCTTTTTCTTGCAAACCGTGACGCTATCAGCTGAAAACACTCCAAAGAAAAGTAATAAAAAGGAAGAGCATTTTGCGTATAAAAATAGACGATGTCAAAAGTCGAGGAAATTCCCTGAGGACATGTCAAATGGGGAGCTACAAAAAATAAACAAATAACAGAAAACAACAAATCTGTGAGACTTGAATCTTCACCTGAGCCAACAGAGATAGGCCCTAGATATATGTGCCTTGGTTCCACATTCTAAACCTGTTCGGCTGCTTTATTGGTTCGAAATTTGTCGAAAAAATATTTACATATCGCCTACTGTACCAACATCCAGAATCGGACGTTTTTCATATTAAAGGCGATGTGAATAAGTAAAGTGCCAATCACTTAATAAAATCTCTTCTGTTAAAACAAATCTGAATATATTAGGCGGTCATTTTTATCACCGCCAAGTCGAAATTTTGGTATTTTATAAAATCAGATACGCATTGCAACCATCTTAAATAATAAGTTAATTATTATTAATAGACTGTATATAATTGAGAACAGGTAAATAATTAATAATAACTAAATATCAGCTGCCGAATAATAATTAAAAATTAATATTTGACCGTTTACAAAAACACACTGCAAAATTAGGTATCAAAAAATGGAAAACGAATAAACAAATTTGGTTACTAATAAAAAATTCTTTCTATGAAATAGCTTTTCTGGATTTTTTATATGCAAAATCGTCAATTACATCATCAAAGTTCAAGTAAGATCTGCCTCCGTGGCAGGGGTGTTGGTGGGTTCACACATTTTTTCTTGTCCCATGGTTGATTTATTGTAATTTTCATTCTTTTAATGAAACAATATGGATTTTCATCAAGAGATTCCATAACAGACAGTTATTTCGACACTGGCGTAAGGTTTAAAAACACGACGTTTCGGGAGCCAACTGCTCCCTTTGTCAAGTGAAGGCAGAATGAAGAGTTCGTGAAAGTCCTAAGCTTATATACCCGCATGTTGGGAATCCCCATCTGAAGTCATCTAGTGCTAGATAGCTCCGACTGGGGAATGTCAACCGGGGAAATCCCGCACCTGACGACGTCAGATGATCACCCTTTCATATGATCGTCAGATGATTATATGCGTAACGCATATAACCAATATAATGCAATATTCTTAATGGAAACTGATTTCACTTCATGTTTAGTTTGTAAGGGACTTGTTTTAAGTCCCAAGAATCCAAGGAGAACCATGAAAAGAGTGTGCACTTCTGTACTATATGGTTATATATGATATATTCACGATAGTAAAGTTATATGAATGGGCGTTATTTTGGTGATGGCTTTCGATATTTTATTTATTTATTTGCTTTTACATGCTGCAAAGGATACTGCAGTTTTTCCAATTTAATTTATTTTTTTCTACTTCTGGATGAAGCAGCCGCATATACATATATACAGGATGCTATTAACATAAATATAAATAGTCTGGTTTCTTGGGTCAGCACTGTTACCCTAACTTTTTGTACTTCCAGCATTTGTTGATAAGATTTGTAAGAAACGTTTGGTAAGGCGATTAATAGACCATAACGTACATTAATTGAGAATAGAATCGTTAAGTCATTGACAGCTTCCTGCAAGATGTTCATTTCAATCTTTGTGCGAGTCATTTTCCACGTCAGCCAATTGGAGGCCTTCACACAGCTTTGATGTCGAGTTGATTTACTGGCGGAAAAGTGAGCTTAATAGACCATAAGGAAAATATTTCTGTTCCTGAGTATTACCCAGCGGTAGTTATGGAAAAAATGGCCAGTTTCTTTACCAACATGTGACCAGAGTGGAGAAGTATGGAAGAGGAAGAAGAAACAAATAGGAAATATAGATTTTCTTTGGATCAACTACCGTTCGTATCCTATTTCCCGTGATGACATCTGAGACAAATCTGCTTCCTTCTCTTCAGCTCTAAACAATGCTTTTCTCTTCCCAAATAAACTACCCCGATACACGACTCATCAACTATACTTGTAGATGTACACTGCACTCTCACGAGAACTGGGGCATTTACTGACTCTTGAAACAAGGCTTTTCAGGTCCCTACAACCCCTACGGTGGAAAAATGGTAACGCGTTTCTCTTTCATGCGAAATGTCCGGATTAGGTTAAAGCGCTTGTCCGTTTTCTCCGTAGATCCGCAATGTGGAGGACCTATTCTCTATATGAAAGGGTTTGGAATTCACCGAGAATTGTATATCTTGATGATGCATAACTTTGGCTGTCCTGGCTCCATGGAACGCGCTCCTTCTCATAGTCACGTCATCAACAATACTCACACGTCAATGGTATTATAATCCTTCTACATATACATCCTACGAAACACCGGTAATATTATAACCGAACTATTCATATCTCACCACTTGAACTGGACTTCGCCAAAGCTTTCTTCATTAACATGTTCCGTGATTCCATTGTGAATGACCACAGCTCAACTCCTTCCTTCAACTCAGCTTGGCGAAATGTACTCCACCAAATTTCTTCTGATATTAGTCCATAGTCCCGCCATAATTGCCACCTCTACTAACATAGAGCCAACTTTTCCACAATTTGGTAATTCTGGGAGGAGTGGCCGCACTACAAAAACCACGTAGTACTTGACGTCCTGTGTTTGGAAGTCAACATTTCACTTAATAACTCAACTCTAGTTACATCCGCGAATCAACCTCGTTTGTTGACGATATTCCACGTGTTCACTCCCGAAGAAGGGCGAACTTTTATCGCCCGAAACGCGTAGCTCGAACTCAATCTTGACATAAATACGCTTCTAAAACGTTGTTTTTTGTGTCTTATTTATATTGCGTATTGTTTCGTCGAATATTTCCATGTATTCGCAAATAACAGGGCCAGTCATTTCCAAGAGCTATGGCAACGGAAGCACTATTTTTTCGGAGTCTATTCTAGGAGTTCGTTTAGGGATTCTAAGCAAGCCAGTTTAATATTTAGATGGGTTCTCATCAAGCAAGCTGGTGGTGCATAGCTTTTTCCGGAACCAGATGGAATTATTTCGTACTAAGGTGCGTTAGTTTATTCCTTAATATTGCCACAATATATCAAATATAAAATTATTTAGGTTGTTCTAATTAGACGCTGTTATGTTCCTGAGCACAGGTATACTAAATCTTTCACTAGACTGATCAGTGAACGATTTTTCCCATCTCTCATGAAGGAGAAGACTGGTTAATTGAGTCGGTCTTCGAACGATATGACACACCTTCCTTTCCTAGAGAAAGAGAGAGAGAACTAATACATTATAATGAGAAATTTTAATGGAAAAATTTTATAAACATTAAAGAGTAGATAAATTACGGTAAAGGATAATACATTAATATACAGTAGGACCCGTATATAACTAGGAGTTTGCAACCAACGAAAATAGTCGCTTTATTCTGTTCTCCATAAAAGAGCGTTGAAATTTAAAATCACGAACTTTGAAAATGTGTAGGTATATATGTGTATGTAATATGAGTACAATGATATTCGTCTTTGGATTGGCTTAAACTCTAATAAACAACATACTGTTATCAGGGGGTTGAGCGTATTTATATCCTTCCTTACTGTTCTCCAGCGGAAGTTGGTTGATTTAATTAATGAATTTATTTATTTATTTATTTATTTATTTATTTATTTATTTATTTATTTATTTTTAAAGAATCTAATATATAAATATAATGCTTTGAGGAAATATTAAAATCATATATATACTCGTACATAAATTTATTTAATATATATCTACTTTTATTGAAACGCAGAACAGCAGGTAAAAGTACGGAATGAACTCTTAGAATCAGTGAATTTTTCTTTTTTTAAAGTAGTTTTACCACCATCAAATGTACTATAGCATTTAGTTTCTATTCCTCAAAACACATATTTGACAGCTGCCGAATCAGTATAACGTTGAAGTATAACATTCTCATTTTATTCCGAAACATGCGCTGTAAAGAATCATCGACATTTGCATTTTCTACCTAAAGTAAAATTGTGATACTTACAGGATGGAATCTTCGCCCCTTGTTTTCCTCCTCTATTCTGTATTTTGGACCTAAATCCTAAAATGTTTTTACTCTATAATATTTTACATAATAGAGTTTAATTTAATATCCATAACTATTAGTGATCAATAAGTTAATTGCTCTATTAACATTTTTTAATCAAAATTTTTGATTACACATGCAGTCTCTCAGATATCCTTCTGGCTAGCATTTTGATAAACAGATAATTTCACAAATTTTATCCAGGTGTGTATCGCAATTTTCTCAAATGAAGCCCATGAAAAGCTCTAAATAACACTAATACTTCTTATCCACTGATTCATGAAAACTATGTTCAATACGTTTTAAGCTACTACGAGGTTTCTACATCACTCTGCTAAAGATGTACAACAAATTAACTCTTTAAAACAAGTGGAATTCAGAACCGTAAAATAATCTACATTCTTTTTGTAGCCATCACCGCATTTTGGAAGAGAATCTCGTAGCAATCTGCTGCTTCATATACTTTTCCATGTCTAATCCAAAACTTAAAATAATCTATACCCTCTCTTATATTGCTTTAATTTTTATATTGTTCAAGTTATGTATCACTAAATACTGCATATGAGGTGGAATAAAATTATTATTATTAAAGAAGAACAAGAAAAATTCAATTTCTGAAAGACAATAAACTACCGTCCGCTTTTAACATCAGCTCTTCAAAACAAGGTAAACTATTTGTGAAAACAAAAACAAATTTTCAATTTAAATTCCACATTGAAAACAATGTGAGCCTAAATCGTTTTAATCATCCATCAGTCACCTTTCTAAAATTCTAATATAATATTAAAGACATTCATTACCGAATTCATTACCCTATTGTCATATTTCCATTTGAACCAATCTTAAGACGAATTTAACTAACCTCGTCTGGAAGGATATTCATCAGATATAATAATACTATTATTGAAGTATAATAATGAAGTTTAAAAATTCCTCGAAATCTTATTTTAACGACAAAATAATGGAGTTCCTTTTTTAGAAACTAGTTAATTGAAGAAGAGATAAAATTTTGGTGACTATCTTTTTCTTCAAAACTGAGAGAAAACTCCGGAAATTGATAAGTGTCGTTTTCATTTTCCTGGAGCCAAACATCTTTTTTCCGGAATCGTGGCGCTCAAATTATTTAACAAAACGAGAAAGAAGAAACAGGTCAACGTGGTATATTACCAAATGGTATCGCCTTTTCTGTGTTTGATGATAAATAAATGGATCGCGTTCTATATATATTATTCAAAAAAAACTCTCTTGGAATAAAGATGGCGATACAAAAACGTGCAAAGAACAAACGACGTCAAATAAATCGATGCATCCTCTCGCTTGTTTCACTCATTCGCTCCTCGCACTTTTATCTTTTCTCTTCAAGATGACAGATCGTTGTTTTTGGAGCAGTTTTTTCGAAAAAGGTGGATCCACTCTGTTGTCAAAGCTATCTGTTTCCTATTTTGAGTTTTTCTGTTTCCTTTCCACAACTCAGCTATCTGTTTCCTATTTTGAGTTTTTCTGTTTCCTTTCCACAACTCAGCTATCAGACATCTTTCTATTGTTATTTTGTTCGTAGATATGCTTAAAAAAGAAAGAACAAGTGAGAATGGGATGGCCATATTCTAAACAAAAGAGGCAATGTGTGATTCCGAATTCTTCAAAATAGTAGCAGTTTTTGAAAGCAAGTTTTAGTTACGTTTGTGTTGATCTTTTTTTTTTTCTCTCTCTCTCTTTTCAAAATTGCTTCTTTGTGAGAAAATAAAGAAACATATTTTTTGCTTATCTGTTTGGTTTCACTGAAAGTGGCTCGGTTTCCACATTTATTTGATTGGTTTGGAAGCCCATCAATTTCAGAAAGATATAAATTGTATCTGTCCCAAAATTATTCCCCATAGTTATGTATCGGCGAAACGTGACCATTGTTACTGTTGCATCATAAAAATAGAACTTATTAATGATAAGTATATCTTAATTAACAAATCAAGGGTAAAGATTGATCTCTTTTTTTTCATGACTCTGTTGATAATCTTTAGCAGTAAATTTCAGAAAAGTAGGAAAACTGAAATGCGTTACATGTGTGAGTAAAAATTTAGCAAATCACCATAGCTAGCATTACCTGGAAGCAATGAAAGAAACTAAAGAAATGCAAAACTCTTCACCGAATTAAGATGGCGTTGAATTGAATAGATTAAAGACTAAAGAATTTTACTGACCATAAATAAATTACCGTACAAGTTGTGGATTAATATAAGTATTTAAATCAAATATACTTGTTTGTGGCTTAAGACTACAGTGGTCATGCTGCGCCGGGACCTACTGTTTTCCGAGGAATCCGAACCTCTTAAGGCCTAGGGAACCAAACCCCGGACTACAGTGAGCAGTGCGATCTTTATGAGATCTCTGAGTAAGCGTTCTTTTTGCACTGCTGGGAGTCGAACCCGGATTAGCCGCGCAATAGGAGAACGCGTTACCACACTGCGCCACCGCAGGGCAAATCCAAATATACCTTATAGATTAACATTTGGCGATTTGTTATTAGTATATAGATCGTTGATTATTACTCATATTGCAGATTACGATTTATGACTTTTAGTGCGAATTAATATATCGACTTTATATTGTAAATTAATAATATATTGGCCTTATATTTTAAATTAATATGTAAATTATATGTTAGGCGTTAATGCGCAGATGTATGGTGTAGATAAATATGTAGATTCTTCATATTATGAATTAATATGTTAGTTCTTTGTAGTAAATATGTAGATTATATTATAGGTTACAACGTAGATTCTTTGTATTACAGATTAATGAGATTAATGAGATGTATAAATATGTAGATTATATTATAGGTTACAACGTAGATTCTTTGTATTACAGATTAATGAGATTTTTGTAGTATGGATCAATATAAGATCATTTGTAATATAGATTAATATAAGCTCATTTGTAGTATAGATTAATATGTAGATTGTTTATATTTGTAACAGGTGTTGCGTAATCATAGTTGAAATTGAGGCCAACCGGGCCAGATTTTGTGCTTGTTTGGCTTAAGAAGCAACCGCAAGCAGAGCTGACGTCACCATTAGTTCACTATGCTGATTGTGTTTGTTTGGATTTTTTATGGCGCAAGAGGGCTACACTGCGCCGCTGATTGTGTAATACCACTTAAGGGTAAAGCACAGGGCGCAAGGCACGAATTGTTAGGCACGTAAGTATGGAAGCATTTCGTTGAACTGCATAGCCATTCTAGTTGTGAGTGGAATCAGAAGGGACTGGCGTGGTGATGCGAACTGATACTGAGTGGCTGGATGTGTTCCCGATGGATTGAGTCAGTTATCCAGGACGCGGATTACAGCGAGCGACGTGTGTTCTTCATCTGGTACGATTTGCGATTAGGACTTGTGATCAATCAAGGACTACGCGAGACTGAGTGATAGACAACGGAACTGGTGATGTATAAAACATTTTGTATTTAGTCTTTATTTGTTATGAACTAACGTAGAAGTTCTATCGTTAACCGGCAAAGTTAACTTAGCGGCAGATCTACGCTGATAGGGCGCAAGGACAGGCACGCACAAGGTCGACTGTTAAGTAGATTTGACGTTAAAAGTGAATTATGATGTATAGTTAAGAGTTCCTGTTATTGTGTTAAATTTGTTATTGGAGTGTTTTAGTAATACTTGAATCTAACTTTGAATAAGGGGTAAGAATCTGCGAACTCCAGTAAATGTAAACAGCGTAGAACAGCACTTGACTTGTTAATCCTGGTTAAGATAACATTTGTTTAGTTTTAATTTATTAATTAATTCAGTATTTATGTTAAGTATTTTTAAGTAATGCGTGTATATGTATACTTAAAGACGCAGCGAGGTGTCCAAGAATGCGAGATAAATTCATATTGGAAACCTTTAGTCTTAACTGATGGACTCAATTTGTATTGCTGAATTTGAATTGGATTTTGTATTATTATCTGTATAATAAACGTCTGTGCTGTAACCTGGTCTTCATTCGTAGCCAATTGGACTTCCTACCCACGTTTACTTATCGAAATGCTGATTTACTAGATAGAGTAAATTTAGGTTGAGACTCGCTCTCTAAACTCCTGTTAAATTTAGAAGTAAGGAATTGTGAGGTGGGATTCGTTACATATTATACATTAATATGTAAATTCTTTTTAGTACGGGTTAATATGTATATTCTTTATAGAACAGGCTAATATGTAGATCCTTTATATTATAGTTTAACATGCAGAGATTCTTTATATTTTAGAGGGAGGGAGGTAGGTAGAATGTTGTAGTTCAAAATTAAGAGTGTAAACTAATATTAATATTCTACATTAATATGTAGCTTTTGGATATATTGCGCTCATAGATTGAGGTTTCGTTTATTTTTAAATTTAAAATTTATTAAAATTTAGGCACTAAGCTCGTTCAATAAATCATTTGAAACGGAAGCAATAACTTAAAATGAGAAACGAATTCATACTAAATTCACAGCCGACACAGAATTTTAATGAACTTTAAATATTGATATTTTGATTCGTAGGGTGTGCCAAAGCAATTCATTTCATTGAAAGCTTACCTAATTTTACGTCCGTCGAAATTTTTGAAATACCCAACTATATGAGGCGTCTTATGGCAAAAGTTTACATATCAATTTTTCCATGAAACTGCGTGACATCTCTGCTAAAATTGAATAATACTTTTTCATCGAAACTAAATTTTTCTGGACTTTTAGTTTTCCAAAAATACGATGCTCCTGCAAGGGTTCTTGTATTCACGCTCAAATTTGAATCATAAATACCTAAATATAAACTGTCCACATCTCAACAACCAACTAGATCGCTTCTTTTAGACAGGGACGGAATAACGACTAAGTAAAATAAGGATATGCTTAGGACATAAAAGGAAAGTAGTATCACAGAAAGTTTTGATTACCAATTTTATCATGGATTTAAAAACTAAATGCTATGTTCCACTTTACTGTAACTTTAGTTCTATTTCGAAAAATAAAATTTTATTTTATGGCTTATTATCACTTAGATACGTATTGAGGGGCACGAAAAATTTTAAATCCATACGGTCGGCAATAAGCTTAATCTCGCCCTGCTTTCCGATTACGTGATCATTGTGGCGAGGCTGCCGAAACTTTAACTCGAATATTGTTTCAATACTCTACTTTTGTCTTGCTCAGAAAACGCCACGAATTTATTAAGAAATTCATCTACTTTTTCACCTATTATTGGTCATTCTTCTTGCCTTCGTATTTGATTTTGTGCTTATTAAAATAAACCAATGCGTCAGATCTTTATTCGGTGTTCCTAAAGCAAAAATAGATATTTTTGTAAGCTATTATTTCCCTTCTCAATGTCAACACAATTACCAACTAGTCAATACACAAAGCCACTGGGACATGCATTTTGCAATTTTTCGTATGGACTTTATATAAATAGTAATTTTTCAACGTATGTGCTCCTCGAAATGTATTTCAAAGAGCGCTCTACATTTACCAGGTTTGGGACAGACGTTCAAATGGACGATTAGCAGATAATTGCCAGAACGTGCGTTAGAAATCAACACATGGGCATTTTAAATTTAAAGAAGAAAAGAGCTATGTCTATAATAAATAAAAGAATACAGAACATTTTCATAGGAGGTGAAAATAAATGTTATTCCAATATTAGAATTGGACGATTGGTTACGAATATTTGGATACGTACTCGTAATTTCTACAAAAAATAGTACCAGGAGTACTGGCACAAATTGCTAAAGTCAGAGACATCAAAAAATATTTAAATGACTGCACGACTATATTAATATATTGAATGGTTAAACGAGACAATGCCAAAATCTTACGAAAATATAATAGATCATTGCACAAATGACGAGGAAGATGATGCTACTAAGAATACGATCAGAGAATCAAAACGAGAGTATATAATATTCCCTTCATTAATTCTAAAGTTTTATTTTGCAGGGATTAACATTTGCATTGATTTTATATTTTTTTATTCAATTGTTTGTGCAAAGATGGAATACTTTTCTAATTTTAATATTCTTTTTTTCTGTTGATAACAATAACCATAACCTTTCTGACAAAGTAGCTTTTTTTCGCCTTCTACCAATACTATCAATACTTTCTATATCAATTTTAGTATACCAAAATCACGTTTCGTCAAATTTGAATGTTAATTTTGGTAAATTTTTCCACACCTACGACTAATATTTGAAGCTGAAATAAGACTAAAGATCTGTGCAATTAAATAGACAGAAATCATAATATTTTATTCATTGTGAGGATCAAGGGAAGTTCATACAAATACCGAAAGAATCGTGAGCGCGAAAATAGACACCTTTGCTTCGAGATACCTCATACGACTTTTATGTACGCATAAGCATATAAATCCATTTACTAGAAAAAACAAATTTTAAATTATACTCCGTTCGAACAGGTACAGAATACACTGGATCAAATTGTTCGCTGAGTCATTTTGTTCATTTGTAACGAACGTACACAGCCATTTAATGATTTGGGCATCGAAGAGTATGATACTCCGCTAGTACAGAAAGTTTCCTACATTTTCCTTGCAGTTTCATTTCGCCTTTCTATGCATGAAGTCTCTGTCCATCCTCTAAAATGAAATTAAAACATCGTTTGAAAACTGACCCAGCGTCTAAAGTAAAATCTCACGCGTTTAAAGTATGGATGAGTCACATCGATTATAAATATTGGTTTAATTAACATAGCAGTAGACAATGTGAACACATTTATGTGTGAAACACGATAACATTTTGATGACTGTTGAAAAGAGATTAAAATGAATTTCAACCATTTAAAATAACCTTGTTTGCCTCTTTAGAAACGTATAATTGCCTTCCTCAAATTTAAAATATTAATGGCAACAGAAAAGTTTCAACTCTGGGAAAGTAACTGTTGAAAACTAGTTTCAGAACGCATAATAAACTGAAGCATACTTAGAGAGAAATATGTTTTTGCTGAAGCAGCTTACTGTGTCTATTTATGTGAGCGCGATTATGTTAAAAAAAAGGAGAAGCCCGTGAAATAACGCGTAATCTAATATGTACAGCGAAAATGGTGCATTCAGTAATAATGGAACGCGAAAACATCATTTTATATGATATAATATAGAAGAAATTCAAGTTTAAACTGCCGTAATGAAGTACCTCACTTTGGTTTAATGTACGTGTGCGAGAAACATGTAATTTCCATTAAAGTCTCGGAGACGGAAGTCAACAAATCTCCCGAGGAAAAACAGGAGTTTTAAGTTTTTCCATTATTCCTCTTTAAAAAATCCAGCAACATCAGTTTTTGAGAAGACGAGTTCCTTTGAAAATGCAATTCAAAATTAATGGGAAAAAGTAAGGCCCAAAAACGCAAAGGCGATTATGAGAAAAGAACCCCCGTTGAGAACGTAAAAGAAATGCTGACTTATTAACAGGAAGCTTAAAATTAGATATTTGAACCGAAATCAATTATCATCGTTTTAGTTGATAAAAAAAAGCGAAACTAGAGAAGTTATATAATTTGTTTTAGCAACTGATGAAGGCAACATGAACAACAAAAATTATACATTGGGATTACAAATTAATGTTAGTTTAAGTTAATTATAAGAACAAAGACATATCTACATTAACATTATACGAAAATATAGATGCATAAAATTAACTACAAAAATATAAATACATCAAAATTAATTAGAAAAGTATCAATACATTAATTTATATACTGTGAAATAAAATTTTGTCCATGTCTGCCTGGGTAGCGCAGGTAAAGACGTAGTCTGACAAAGCCTGCACCACCCAGGAGATACTAGATAGCCAAAGCACATTGTGGCCAAAGCAGCCCCATGGGATGTCACTGCGCAAACATCAGCGAAAATTAAATCAAGTATGCGATTGATTAAATAGAATTAGTAAGGAGAATCCGAATCAAAAACTTAAACTTAGAATAGGAATTTATCTCTTTTATATTAGAAGGCAGCTGATTCCACAATTTAGGACCTGAAGAACCCACCCTGTGGCAACCCAGCTCCAGTCGAGAAAATTGAGGTCTGTAGTTATGTCTACTTGTTGTTGGATAGTTATGTGTAGGTTGCTGTAAATCAACTGGAAGAGATAGATTAGTACTTTTAATTTTTTTAAACATTAATAACAAAATTTTATAATTTAAAAGTTGATTAAAAGTTAATAAAT